>VWYO01013880.1:0-12657 GCA_013400275.1 Rhadina sibilatrix | reverse complement strand
TTTTATTTTATTTTATTTTATTTTATTTTATTTTATTTTATTTTATTTTATTTTTTATTCACTCTTACTTTTATTTTTATTTTATTTATTTATTTATTTATTTATTTATTTATTTACTTACTTACTTACTTATTTGGAGGAATTGCTCTTCTCTGAGTTGAAATATTTGTGCAATGGGAGATTGCAGCTCCCAGAGCAGCTGTGGCTGCCCCTGGATCCCTGGCAGTGCCCAAGGCACAGGTTGGCCAGGGTTTGGAGCAGCCTGGGACGGTGGGAGGTGTCCATGTGGAGCTGGATGGGCTTGTGCTGGGTGTTTTTCCCATGGAAACCATCCTGGAGTCTGTTTCCTCTGGGAGCTGCACACCTGCAGAGACAGTGGCTGCTGGGTCACCCCAACGGGAGCACACTGGGCACAGAAACATTTCCTGGAGCCTTGTGCCAGAGCTCCCCGTGCCCTGCCTTGTGTCCCTGGGGGTGCCACCACTGCCAGAGGAGCAGCCAGAGGCAGAGCCAGGGGCTCTGTGTGTTCCCTGCCCTGCAGGACCTGAGCTGGCATCCCCTCAGGGGCGTGCAGAGGGCACCTGCCAGCCCCAGTGCCCTCTGTGTCTCCCCTCCCAGGCGTTCCACACGGTGTTCCAGAAGGCCATGGAGAGGGCAGCTCCTGCTGAGGGCCTGGCAGGGCGGGTGCTGAGCCTCATGGACAGCATCACCTTCTCCGTGTTCCAGTACACGGCCCGGGGGCTCTTCGAGAGGGACAAGCTGACCTTCAGTGCCCAGCTCACCTTCCAGGTAACAGCACCCCCTGCGCCAGGGGTCAGGGCCAGAGCTGCCCATACAGGGGCTGGAGGGTTGATTGTCTTCTCCTGGAACCACGGAATCATCCAGAATCCCTGAGTCCACCCTGATCCCCACCTTGTCCCCAGCCCAGAGCCCTGAGTGCCACCTCCAGGAATTCCTTGGGCACCTCCAGGGATGGGCACTCCAAACCTCCCTGGGCACTTCCAAGGCCTGAGCTCCCTTTCCATGGGGAAATTCCTGCTGCTGCCCACCCTGAGCCTCCCCTGGCCCAGCCTGAGGCCGTTCCCTCCTCTCCTGTCCCTGTGCCCTGGGAGCAGAGCCCAACCAGGCTGTCCCCTCCGGGCAGGGAGCTGTGCAGAGCCAGAAGTTCCCCCTGAGCCTCCTTTTCTCCAGGCTGAGCCCCTTCCCCAGCTCCCTCAGCTGCTCCTGACAGGATTTAGCCCTGCCAAGAACAGGCACAGATTCTGTGTTGCATTTGAATTACGCTGACAAAGGTTATTTGGGAGAGTAATCCCTGCCAAAAATGGCAAAGCAAACTGGCCTGGAAGGCCTCGTGCATTGAACCTAAAGAAGTGCTTGCTGCAGAGCTGCTGCCCCATGTCCATGGTGGTTGTATAATTTTTCATGTCCAACCTGGCTCTGCTGCCAGGGCCTTCACCTCAGGGTGCTCTCCACCCACCTGGAACTCAGAAAAACATGGTTTTCCCAACTTTTTTTTTCTTCCACACTCATTCCTGGTCCTCTTTTGGGACACTCAGAGCACTGACCTGGTGTGTCCATCACACCTCCCCAACACAGAGCCACTCTACATTTTAGCCACACGTTTTCCAAGCGTGTTAATTGAATGATTAATCTGCTGGAGTTCGTTGCTGCTCCGGATCCTGGCTGCTCTAGGATATCTTGTTCGTTTGGAATTCCAGATTCTCCTGATGAATAAAGAAATCAACCCAGCAGAACTGGATTTCCTGCTCAGATACCCAGCAGAGCCCGGAGTCACGAGCCCTGTGGAGTTCCTGTCTGACCACTCCTGGGGAGGGATCAAGGTACCTGATCCACGGGAAATCAGCTCCTCTTATCTCCCCTAAAAACCCTTCAGAGGGCCCTTGTGGCATTTGGTGAAGGGAAGCCTGCCTTTGAGGGGCAGCACACAAAGGCCACAGACGTGGGGAGTTCTGCAGGTCCAACACCAACTTTGAGGGCCCTTCATGTGGCCTCACGTGTGTCCCCAAAAAGATGGTTCTCCCCTCTGAGATTTGGGCTTCTCCCTGTTAGACCAGACTGAGAATACCCTCAGGGGGTTTGTGGTTTGTAAAGGACGTGGAGCTGCCCCTGTATTTGGGAAGGATTTCTGCAGGGGTGTGCTGGGGTTGGAGCTGTGGCAGCTGCCAGGCCTGCAGGGAATTTCTGTCATGGAAATGGGCAGGTCTGACGCCTGCCACGTGTCTGGAGCGAGAGGGGAGGGAAAGCATCCCAAAAAGGTGAGAATTATCCCACACTTGCTCCTTTTTGTCAACAAGTGTGCACTGTGCTGGACCTGATTCAGCAGGGTGGGGTTTGTTTGCTGAAAAGGGTCCAAATATTCTCCACCTTGGGCCTGTTCATTCCCACCTCGCTGGAGCTGGGATTGTGTCTCTTGTCTGACTGTGGTGCTGGTCAGGCTCTGGCACCTGTGGTGATGTAAGGATCCATTTTATTTTTTCATGTTTTCTCTCTGGGACTTGAGGCCAGGGGTTAGTGCTGGTGCTGGGCTGATGGTTGGACGTGGTGACCTTAGAGGTCTTTTCCAACCTTTATGATTGTGCAGGTCTTTGTTAGTCCTGTCGTGCCCAAGGATGCTCTTCCCACCTGCCTGCGAGGTGGTACATCCTCCAAACAGACAGCTGCTGGGTTTGCAGGGAGTTTTCTTGGTGAGGTCACCCCTCCTGTGCTGCCAGTCCCACCCCATGTGGCTGAAATGGCCTTTCCTGTTATTCCCTCTGTGCTTCCCTCCCAGACGAGCCCTTCCCACTCAGCTTCCTCTTCCCTGTGAGTTCAGATGGAGGAATTGTCTAAGTCCTTCTTCTTCACCTTCTTATTCCTTCTTCCTCATGGCTTTCTGTGATTGGGTGACAAAGGCCCTCATTGCAGGCCTTGGGTGGTCATTGTTGGGTCAGAAACATAAATAATGTAGGTGTCACCTCGTTATTGGGTAATTAGTGCTCAAATTAGTGCTCTTGGAAAGAGTTAGAGGTGCTGCATTTTGCCTGGTTTCTCTAACTGGCTAGTTGGAGCTCACACCTTGTGAGTCTGTGAAGAGATAAGAAATGATAAACATCCAAGTCCAAACTGGAAAATGTACATTTCCCAGGTCTTATTCATCCTGACCTTGACAGAGAAGAAGAAGCCAGAACAGAGACACTTCCCCACTGAAGGAGGTTTGTGGTTGAGGTGGGAGCTGTGATGCCCACAAGTGCTGCTCTGCATGGGAAGGTTTCCAGGTGTGCTGCACACCTCAGGTGTCCTCACCCTACGTCCCCGAGAGTCACTGCCCAGTAATCTGCACTAATTGTATTAATTGCAGGACTTTCTGGTGGTGAAGCCTGCATTATCAGGCACCAAATACCCTTCAGATTGTCTTTTGTGATGGCTGTAGCATTGATTTTACTATAAATAATATGGTTGGTGTCAACTTTTATTAGTGTTTGCGTTGATGTCTGTTGGGTTATTAGCCTTTGAGGTTTTGGCAATTCTAGTTACTTGAGGCATGGGCTTAGTAAAATCATATTTTGTCACAGGCTGCTATAATTACGTTAATTAGTCATGGCTTCCACACAGCTTATTAGCAGGCTAAAATCTCCTTTTCTTATATCAAGAAGATTAAATGCTATAATAAATTGTTTCTTCAACAAAGCTTGAGCAAAGTACCCTTCAGATTTATATTTCAAATTCAAAGTGAAATTTAGCATTCTGCTGATTTTTTTTTTTTTTTCCACAGAATCATTGCAAATGCTCCAGCCCAAAGGACTCCTTTTGCCAGGGGGTTCTGGCCAAAGCAGTGCCAAAAGAAATCAATATTGATATTTGTGGCCCATTCTGAGCCTCCCACTTTGGGCACATTAACTTCCAAGGAAACCTCATTAAATGTTGAGGGCTCTGGGCATGCAACTGGCCTTGTGTGCCTTGACTTATTATTTATTGTTGGGGGTTGATTAATAATATATAGAGGCCAATAATCCTTTGCAGCTGCGTGGCTGTTTGCAGCTTGTGGTGCTGGAGCATCTCATTTAGGAAACACTCATTTATGATTTAGTTTTCCAGCTCCTTTCAAGCTCAGCACAAAGTTTCAGAGAGCCTTTTGCTGTGACCTGTGTGCCAGGGGAGGTTGGTATTCACCCCTGGATGACGAAACCCACAGCTCTGGCCAGAAGGATGTTGTTTGTAGGGAAAGGTAATAGCTTTTATTATATCTGCTGATAGATGTGGGGAAATGGGCACATTTCAGGCGCTTTGGTGCTTCTTTAAAGCTGGAACAGGAATTGAATTCAAGCTGAAGGCTGAGAAAAGCTGCTCTGAGCTTGGCTGGATTCTGTTCATCAGTCAGACGTGTGGGAGGGAATGGTACCTGTGGAGCCCCTGTGGAGGAGCTTTGCTTGGCTCTGGAGCAGGGGAGGTGTTAGCAAAGGGCACAATCATTGCCTCGGTGCCAGTCCTGCCTCTGGGTTACTCAGGGTTAGCTGAGAGCAGGAAGGGTACAGAATTTTGTCATCTAATTAAAGCAGTGCCTTTGCTGAGTCCCTGGCTTCGGTGCTCAGTGGAGCTGGTCATTTCAGTCCTAAGGCCTCTCATTTGCAGGGGCTTAGCAGCCATCCCTGGAGAAGGCAGAAGTGTTCTTTTGCTCCTGTAATGAGGTTTTCTGTCTCTTTTCAATTTCCTTTATTGCAGCCTGTTGTACTGTTCTCCCCCTCTGTGTTCCCAGCCGTCTGCCTTGGAAGTTTTGATTTCTGTTGGTTCTTCTGAAAACATTTCCTGTGTCCACAGTGCACAGCTGGCACATTTCTCCTGGCTTGGCTGGTGGTTTCCTCAGAGCAGAGTGTTGCTGCTGCCTGAGCCGTGGCCACAGCCGGGTGCAGATGCCATTTGGGAACTGTGTGATTGAATTAACACAGAATCCACGCAGAGATTGTCCTCTGGAGGGTGAGTGTGCTCTGCATTCCATCTCTGAGCTGGTGCTCTGTGGTGCCCTGAACCCTGTGTGAAGCCCAGGCTGCCCTGTGGAGCTGTTCTCGGGTTATCCCCAGGGCAAGGACAGGCAGCTCCCGCCCTGGCTCTTCTCTGAGCATGAAATTGAAATGATCTCATTTGGTTTTAGGGTTGCTTGGTCTTTCAGGCTGTGTGCAGATTAACCAGTGAGGTGAGCCAGCAGTTGTTTGCTGCCCTGGCAGCTCCTGACTGCACACAGTGGAACTGCCCCTGACCTCCCAGAGCAGAGCCACCTCAGCTCCCGTGGGCAGCCCTGCAGTGCCCTGCCCTGGGTCATGGCCCAGACGTTTCCTGAGAGCAGGAGAGTTCACCAAAGCCAAAGCTGAGCCAGCAGGACACTGGCAAATTGTGTGGCTCACCCTGAGCTGTGCCTGGCCACCCTCTGGAGGCACAGACTGTGAGGAGCAGATCAGCAGGGAGGGAGCAGCACCTTCCCCTGGCTGTGCTGGGCTCTGAGACCCACAGGCAGAAACTCCTCCTGCCCATGGTGTGACCCAGCCTCACCCTGGAGCAGCCCTGTGGGTTTAGGCCCGAGTTTAGACCCTGTGCCCAGCTCAGGCAGGGTCACACCTTCTGCCCACACCAGGCTGGTGCTGCCAGGGGTGCAGCAGAGCTCTGGGTGGGTGCCTGGCAGAGACCACCTGAGCATCCCCTGGGCGAGCTGGGCTCTCCTCCAGCTTCACCACTGCTGGAGGAGCCAGGGGCTGTGCCCTGCTGGGCATCACTGCCAGGCTTGCCTTGGCCAAAACCAAAGCCAGGAGAAGGTTGGGGTTGTTCTGGAGGGGTCACTGGGAGCCCAGCCATCCCAGCTGCCAAGTCCTCCCAGCTCCAGCTCCTCCGTGTCCCCCTGTGGTCCCTGGCTCCCCGGGGTGCACGTGGCTGTCCCCATGTCTGGCTGTCCCCACTGGGATGTTGCATTTCCCCAGCCTGATTTCCTTTGTGATGTTTCCTGCAGTGCCTCTTCAGTGCTGAATGCAGATGTGTCCCACGGGATGAGTGCAGCCAGTTAATGCACAGCAGGAGTACACCTGGCCAGCCTGGATTACTCCTTATCCCAATCAGTTCCCTCATCTCTTTCTGAAGAGGAAGAATTTTCATTATGAAGATATGAAAACGCCACTGAAAGGGCATTGTTTAATAAATGTGATGTTGAATAATGAGCTCTAAATACCGAATTCAGCTTTCGAGGAGGAGAACAGCCCTAGACAAAGTCGTATATTAACTCCATATTTATAATTTTCCAGAATGCAGATGATAAGATTGCGTATGTGGCTTAGGAGATAAAACACCAAATCATATATTTTGCATTTAAGAAAACTGGATTTTTTTTGGTTTTTTTTTTTTTTTTTGGACAAAAGAACAAAAATCTCTCTTCCAGCTTTCTCTTCTTGCACTTTTTTAGATGAGGAAAGTTTTCATTCTTCTCCAAGATTCATTGTGGCACAATCTGCTGCATACATTGTGCTCTCTGTGCATATGCAATGTCCTTTGATCAGCCTGGTCAGACAGGAAAGGCTCACAGCTTCCCTTCTACACTCAGAATTATTATTATGCCAAAAAAGCCTAGTCTTAATTAAATATCTTCCATTAACTCAGTTCTTCAGATGTACAGCCTTTTAGAGCATCTTTGATAGAAAACATTGATTGTGACACTTCAATGGGCATTTATCTGCTCTCATCTAGAAGTTTCCTAAGGACATTCTTCCGTCCTCTGCATCAAGTCTCAGAGAAATATTCCCAGTGTCTCACAGAAACGCTACTTGAGAAGGTTTTACCTTTTTTTTTCCCCCCCTTTTCTTTGCCAACCTGCTGCCTAACGATCTGATGCTTATCTGAAATACAGCCCGAGATTGCCATCCCATCAAATATTTAAGGACGCACTTTGTCGCTTTGATTGCAGAGTGGAAATTGAGTTTTCTTTTTTCTGGAGGCTCTACAGCCTCTGTCTTCCCCTCTCAATCCGCCAGCCCTGACACAAAGCCTGCTGTCAGCTGAGTGTTTGGAGTGCAAAAGCCTCTTCACCCTCTAAATGGGAGGAAAAGGGAGGTAATGGCTTCATCCTGCCCTTGGGTCACACCAAGCCCAGGCTGGAAATATTCCCAGCAGGGAGTGGCAGGTCTCTGTAGCACAGAGCTGGCACTGAGGTTCTTGGAGCAAGGCTGTGACCAGGGCTGGGTGCCCCAGCTCTGCCAGGAGCAGCTCTGCAGCTCATTCCCTCTCTTGCCTGTTCTTGAGGCCAGCCCTGCTCTGGTGCCACCATAAAACCTCAGGTGAGACCATCACAGTGAGGAGCTGGGAGGATTCTCATCAGGGCACCAGTCCCTACATCTGTGTCCATTTGTCAGGACAGAACAATGGACCTTGAGAGCTTTCCAGCAGTGGACACCTGGGGCAGCTGCTCCAGCTGAATTCCTGCAGACAGTGGGGCACGTTGCCTCTCTCAGTTTCGCTGTGTGTTGGCCCATCTGGGATTTTTAACACCAAATCCAGGGAAGTTTTCAGAACCACACAAGCACCACCTTCCAGCTGCCCTCGGGGACCCGTGCCCAGCCTCGGGCTGTGTGTCCCTGATTTGCTGAGAGGCATCCAAGAGTGAAGAGGAAAGATGGAAAGCATGGCTTGGGAGAACAGCCTGACTTTGCAAGGCCCGCTCTCAAACCCACTTGAAGAACCTTTTGAGAAAATGCAGAGAAAATGTCAACATGAACCCATCTGGGAAACATCTCAGGCAAAATGAGGAAAACGTGGTGGGTGGCTGTAAGCAATGAGAATACAAAGATTGTGACTAAGCCTCATTTCTGTTGCTGACCTTTCCCATCGAGTGGAACTGGCTCTAAGAACACACTGGCAGGAAGGAGATGAGTGCTGAAGCCATTGTTGCCTAATTTATGATATTTCACTGGGAAATTTTCTGAGGAAAGCTGGTGAGATCCAACCCATCACTCAGCAGAGTGTCCACCCTGCGTGTTGTGATGCCCTGGGACCCTGCAGATAAACAGGGAGGGTTGAGGCTCTGCACACCTTCTGTCCCCATTAAAATGTGGAAGCAGCAAGGAGGAGTTTGAAGGGAGACAGGGGCATGCAGTGCCTTGAGCTTGTCAGTCAGCTTTTATGAAAGAAATAAGGAGGGTTAAAATAACATTTTTGCGTTGAAAGGTGATTGAAGCTTGGCAAACCCCATCAAATCTTTATTTTCACCTTTGGTAGAGATTTTTCTTCCGAGTTAAATTATTCAGGTAGGGCGGCTAAACAGAAAATAACACCTTCAGTGCATGAATAATACAACCCAAAACCTGGGATGGGAGAGACTGTAAATAATCCATCATCTGCTCCATTAATTCCCTCTAGTTAACAGTAGTATTTAAATGGAGCAATTCATCTGCCTGTACGTCTCTTTCCTGAAGGATCCAATCTATCAGTTGGAGCCAGGTGCAGCTTTGCCATTCTCCAGGAGCTGTCGTTTTCCAGCTGTGGGGATGCTGGTTTTCCTCAAGGCTCCTGGGCCAGCTGCAGGAAATGAAAGAAAGGAATTATGAGTGGTGGCTGAAGCCTACGTGAGTGCTGTAGGTGTAAAACCTTTGCAAAGTGCTCGGGGGATCACAGAACTGTGGAGTCTTTAAGGTTGGAAAAGATCTTCAAGATCCTGGAGTCCAACCTTCTCCTGAATCCCTCCTTGGTCACCAAACCCCACCCCAAAATTCACCCAGGAGGCACTCCAAACCCTTCAAAGCCCACGGGCAGACACCGAGGACCTCTGGGGATGGATCTCTGCTTAAAAACTGGGTAACTCAATTCATAAATTCCACAGCTCCTTCATTCCGCCAGTGAAATCGTGACTAATCATCAGGATTTAATCATCTCACAGATTATTACAACTGGGAGAATATTAAATATCATTTCTTTCCAGTCTTGTCAGGTTGTGTGATTTTTATAGAGAGATGTTTGATGTTCAGTGTGTTCTCGACAGAACGTAATTTTTTAAAGCAGAGGCACACTTCTTTTTTTAAAAAAAAGATATCTAAGTAAAAACTGGAAGGAAAAAAACCAGAAATAACCTGAAGCCTCAAAAGATAATGATGGCTTTTACAAAACCCCTCCAATTCCTTTATTTTGATTTCCCTCTGTCTTTTTTAAAACGCAGTCTCGTGGTGCTGGGGAGGTGGTAACTGGGTGTTAGGAGTGCTCTGGCAGCTCTGCCTTGACTGCCTGTTTTATTTTCACCTGTTTCTCTCAACACAGGGCACAGCAATGAGGTGATTTTGTCCTGCCTTGCCCCAGAGCTGTTCTCCAGCCAGCTGACTCTGAGGAGGGGGGGGTTTAAATTATGGAAATGCCTTAAAATGCTGCACAATCTCTTTTTTTTTTTTCTTCTTTTTTAAGGATAGTTCTTTTTGGAACTGAGGGGAAGAGAACACGGTGCTAATACAGGTGTTTGGGTTTGGGTGTTTTTTTTAGGATTTTATAACATTTTATGAAGCAACACCTCACCTTGAGGCCAGTTTGGGCAGGTGGTTTCCTTAGAACACTTGCCTTTAGTGATCAGAGCAAGTGTTCCCTCTAAGAAACGTCCAGAGCTTGCAGTGCTGTGTCTGGCACCAGGAGATAACTCGTGTGCAAGCAGCAGTGACAGCAGCCCTTGGGGGCTCTTCTCCTTTCCAAAGGCTCCTCTGGATGGATTCTGAGGGTTTCCTCTCCTCCCTGTCCCCCCACAAAGATCCCCCCGTTCCCTCAGGCCGTGTGTGGACACTGCCAGGCTGTGGTGGCCTCCAGCACTCCTGTCCTAGCAGCAGTGCCTGATCCTTGCTGTGCTTCCTGGGGGGAATGGGGGAGCTCAGCCTCTGAACCCCAGGGAGCTGCCCAGGCTCCAGCTCCACAGGAACTGAGCAACCCCACTGCTTCTGCTGAGAGCAGGAGCTGTCAGAGGAACCTGGACTGATCAAGCAGCTCCTCTGAATGAGAAACCACTGCCTCTGAGAAGATGGTGGATCCTCTCTCTGATGTGGCACCAAGAGCCCTGTTTTGCTGAAAAAGTCTCATTTTGAGCCACAAACTCAAGCCCCTCCTGTTTGCAGCCACCAGAGGTGATCACAGTGTGGGCTGCAAAGAGAAGAGCTCGAGTCCTCCAGCCCTTTGGATCGTTTTCTATTTTGACCAATTTTTTTTTTTGTCTCTCTCAATTTCCATGACAACTCTAAGTGACAAAAGTACTTTTCATTATGTGGCCAAAAATAGATCCCCTGCACAGGTTGATGTGCAGCTCCCATCTGCTGCCCCAATGTACCACTCCTGCCTGGGAACAGGGATCTGTTACTGCTGGACTGAGTTTCCTGGAAAAAAAAAAATTCACCACAGGGGTATTGAAAAGCAATTAATATTCACAGAAAGATCCCTGATTGAGAGAGCTTTCACTCCACTGGCTTTTAAATAGAAGCATCTCCCATTAATACCATGGCTCCTAATAAATGCTATTAACATTGTTGACTGATGAAAATTTTAGCGTTAATTTATATAACACAGAGGTTTTATTTGAAATTAGAGCTTCCGTGATTCTGTTCAGGGAGAGAGGGGGAAACCATCATTCCTGATTACACGTCTGTCATTGAGTCAGAAAAAAAAGCAATTTTTCAGAGCCTCCCTTGTTAACATCAGCCAAGAGACTTCTCGAAGCAGCAGCAGCAGCCGAAGTTCTGAAGTGATATTTGGAGTAAGTCACGTCAAAAGTCAACAGTGAGAAGATGTTTTATGTAAGCACTTGCACTGGGAACTCCCCAAATTCAACATTTGCCATTGCGTTACGCTCAGCCATGAGAGGTGCACGGAGTTGCTGCAAGGACCAGGGCTTGGCAGCTCAGAATTTGTGGCACCACTCTTGGCAATTTCGGTTTCTCACCTTTGCTGCCCTGGTTTTGTCGCTGTGGGACATGATTGAGGAGACCGAGTCTGGTTCAGAAGGATGCTGGACCCCTAATGAGGAGGGGCCGAGCCGTTTATTTTCCATGCTTCTTTTATACCTTTACAAAACACCCACCTTAGAGGTGGGGACCCCAAGTGACCATTGCTCACTTGATGAGACCATCACGCAAAGTCCCTCCTCTGGGAAAGCGTGAGGAAAAACATCTTTAGTTTACAAACAGCATGACCTTGTGCACTATGTAGAGTGCTGGGAAAGAAATTCCCAAAACCAAAACATGAGGCATGAATCGTGGCTACATGGTTTTTCACAGGAATCAGGGCACGGCGCTGGATTTGGAGCCAGTCCTTCTGTGGCTGACATTTCTCCTTGTTGGTGCAAATCCACGCGTGCAGACAGCAGCTGGTGGATGACTCCTTTGCTCACAGCCTCCGTGGGATTCTCTGCATCCCTGGGAATTTGGCTTGGGGATGGTCATTGTTGTGGCCATAGCATTCCAACGATGTGAGCCTTCAGTCAGGCTCTGAGAATTCTCTACAGATCCATTTCCCACAGGGTGGGAGCAGGAGCGCTGGTGTGGGGAGCGCCTCTGCTCCTCCAGAAGCTTCTGCTTGGCTCTGATGCCCTTCTCTTCCTGTAGGAAGCAGCTCACTGACTGTCTGTTGTCCTTCACTTGCCTTTTCCATTTCATGTTCAGCTGCTCACAGCTCCAGGTTTATGCAAAATGAAGATGTTTGTTTCAGTGAGGATTTTACTCCAATCCAGGGGAACCTTACGAGCTCTGCAATGTGTTCTGCCCCCGCTTGTCTGAAAGAGAATTTGGATCCTTTGCTTGTCTGTGTAACATTTATAGTTGCCACTTTCTAGCTACGAAATCCAGCTACGTTTTCATTGTCATTTTAATTTATTTAATGCCTTGCTGGGCTTGTTTTTCTGGGGCATTCTTCAGCTGCCTGTTCTTGCCACAGACTCACAGCACCAAGAAGTTCATCTTCGTGTGCATTTGGCAGGTAGAAACCAAATGATTTGATTTTTATCACGATTCTGGATGGACTGAATGCTTGAACAGGGACAGCAGCACATCTTTACATGTGCCCTGTGCTTGTTGGAGGTTCCTGGCTCCGTGGTCACTGTGAAATGAGTGGGAAGGCTCGGTGCTGTGGTGTCACAGAGGGATGTGAATGGGGGAATAGGGACAGAAAAGCAACTCTGTGTGTGTATGACCCAACCCATGGTGAGGGGCTTCAAGGCCCCTTTCAACCCAAACCATTCTGGTTTTCTGTTGGAATTGATATTCCAACTGTAAAATCCCTTTAAAAAAGGATTTTGGTCAGCATGGCAAGTCTGAGTGCTTGCTCAGCACATTTTTCCAGCTGCTGCTGTGGGTTTTGCTGCACAGGTCTCCTCGTGTCTGTGGAGTCAGCAAGGAGCCCATGCAGCTCATGGGAATGCCAGCAATGTGCTCTCCTATCAGACATGGGCTCCACATTTCCAGTCCAAACCAGTCATTTCTGGGATAACTGGCAGTAGCAGGTCCTTGTCACTGAAGATTTTTTCCAAACAGGAGAGGAGAATTCTTCCCTTTTTGGGTAATGAACAGGGCGTGCTGGTTGATGCCAAAATCTTTCATCCTTCCCTGGACTGTCCCTTCCAAGGAGAATGGACAGAAATCTGGTCCTGATGGGTTTCTGGCTGTGGTTACCAGACTG
>VWYO01013879.1:70397-86020 GCA_013400275.1 Rhadina sibilatrix | reverse complement strand
GATGGTGTGAGCAGGGTCACCTGCTGCCTGCAGCTGGGAGAGCTGACCCAGCTGTGGAGCTCCGCAGTGGGAGGCAAGATTGAGTCTGCCTTGGTAGGAAAGAAAAAACAGAATATGTTAGAAATCTAAAGAAGTGAAGGGAAAAGGAGAGCAATAACAGAAGAAAGGGAGCACTCAACAAAAGGGAAAGATGTACAGGAGAAAAGGTTCTTTGACATCTTTCCAAGAATATCTCAGGGGATGGACACATCAAGCAGCATACCCTCTGCCCTCAGATGCTCCCCCTCTGGCACGGCACCAGCTCCTAAATCATGCTTTGCAGAGTCTCATTTGTCTGGGATTTCTGATCTGTGTGTTGCAGTACTAGGGAGGACAATGACTCTGGGCACCCAGTGAGCAGGTTGCACCTTCCCCGTGCTGGAACTGGGAGCAGAGCTGAGCCCTCTGGTTGCCTCCGGTTGTCTCAGCACTTGCTGTGGTTGTGAATCTCAAACCTCAGGTCACAGTGATATTGCCATAAGCAACAAAAAGTGGTAATAAAGAAAATAAATCTATGTCAAAATCCATGGTTCTAATTACTCATATGCGGTATGACACCCCAGAATTGTAATTTCCAATTTCATCTTCTCTGGCTGACCACATTTATGAATTCATTCAAGTAGCAAAGAAGGATTTAAGAGTTAATTTTATAAAAAGGAAAGGCTACTAAGGATTTAAATTAGATTTTTAAATTAAGTATAAATCTGTAAAAAGTCTTTCTGAATGTTGCCAGCTTCTGTCCTGGATCATTCCCTACAGCAACGAAACAGAATGGTATGAAGTGTCTGGCAAAGTGCCAAGGCACTACTCCCATGCAGCAGGACAGGAGACAGCCCAAGCTGGGAGCATCTGGAAGTGCTGGCAGGAGTATGTTCAAGGCATGGCCTGGGCTGAGCATCATCTTTCATCCTCCACCAGGGCTGTACTTGGCAGTGAGGTATTGAGGCTGGCATATCAAGTTTTAAATGGGGCTTTAAAAGTCCTTTCTCTAACGGAGCACCCGATCATGCTCTGTAATTAAAGATCGCGGTCCCAGCGGCTCTGCCTGCGGAGAGGGAGGCACACCCCGAGTGCCTCTGCTCACTGCCCTCTTATCTTCCTGGTGTGGCTGTGGAGGCTTCAGAGACCTGTCACAGCGCAGATAAGGACAGAAGCAAATTAAGATTTAGGAATTTCTTCTGGGACCTTCCTCGGCAAGAAGAGGTTTTTAATTGGTTTTCAATTCTGTGACAGCCAAAGGTCTTTAATTAGGTTTTACGTCATTCTCCGTTATCGCTCTCCTTTTCTATGTTTAGCCCACTGTGATTTGGGTTTCTTTGAACAGATAAAAATTCACTATTTGTCTTTTTCTCCAAAAATCAAGGTGCTGAGTGATTTCATGTAGATGCTAATCAGCAAACGAATTGTTGAAACTTAAGCCTGCTAAAGACAATGATTTAGTTTAATGCTGCTATATTTAGCTTGTCTGGCAAATGTAGTATTAAAAGCCTGATAATTTCATTTTTAATTATGCTTTTACTCCTAGTACTGTTTAGCTGGCAAACTGGCTTTAAAATTTCCATCTGAAGCTCCCTTTTTAAAACTCACTTTCTCAATTTTTAAAATCTTTAAAACAGCCTTACAAATACCTTACTTTGCAGAACTCTGCTGTAGCATTGACACTTTACAGAGTTAATTTTTGCAAAAATACAAAAAATAAAAGTATGCTTGTATAAGCCTTAATCAATTGGGGTTTTTTTAAGTGGAGCTCCTGTTCTGCAGAGTGATGGCTGAGATTGGTGGGTGCTGGCTTTCACCCAGGTTGGTGAATGGACCAGCTGCAAATCCCATTCCCTGTGCCTGGTGCCTGGGGCAGCACAGCCTCTGAGAGATAAGCCCTGACCAACACCTTCCAAAATCGGTAAAAATGGTACTTCTGACCTGAGCAGATTTAGGGTTGGACCAGAGATCCATTAATACTCTGTGTCTTGGGTTATGGGAACCAAAAATGTGTATTCTATTTCATCTGCTGAAAGCAGTTGGGGAGATGTTTTTTTCTTTATCTCTTGTAACTCTTTGTTGAGGGGGGCAGATGTCTTCTGATAATGGGCCAACTGTTCAAACCAGGTGGGGCAGTGTTTCTTGTCTCTTTCACCACCCCTCCTCCCTCCAGGGGGATATTTTCTGCTAATGGGCCATTAAGGCTCACTAAGGGCATGACATGTTCCATTGTGAGATGCTCCACTCAGTGGGAGGAGCCAACCATTCCTACCTAGATAAAAACTGAGATGCAGGAGCACAAGATATCTGGTTCCACCAGATTCCTGGAGGAAGACTAGACCCCTCTCACCCTCACTGGACCCTTTTCTCTCAGGATCATCTCTGCTCCAGCAGAACCACATCTGCCACTCCAGGAGGACTTCTGGACTGCTTCAAACACCCTAACTAATAGGGTGTTAGGTTGTATTATTCCATTTATTTTACTTTTTTCCTCTCTTCTTCTATTAAATTGTATCTTTGACTGGGAGTCTCACTGGTTTTGCTTTCAAACCAGCACACTCTGCTAAGAGTCCAGGTGGTAGATGATTGCTCAACTCCAAACAATGTATTTGTTAAATCCAACCAACCAACCAAGTGTGGAACCACACTGTCACTCATCCTGTCTGGCTGGATATGCATCAGATCCTGAGATTAAATTATTTTCTGTGTGTTTCCATTGATTTAATTGGAATTACTAGGAGTGAGTGCTGATCTGCTATGTGCATGTTGTCAGGAAATACACTTATTAGTAAATAGGCAAATTTGTCTCTGTATACTGATTTTCTCTATCCCCAAAAGCATTTTTATGCCCAAAATCTGAAATTGTTTTGGAAGTTGCTCTCTCCCCTGTGTTCACATTTGCATGTGGATGATCTAATGATGTGTCTTAGTAGTGCAGTTGTTCTTAGTCCTGGTACAGGCAAAAAATGTGGGTGAATGTTGATTCACCCTGGGTGAATTGTAACTTCCAATTTCATCTTCTCTGGCTGACCACATTTATGAATTCATTCAAGTAGCAAAGAAGGATTTAAGAGTTAATTTTATAAAAAGGAAAGGCTACCAAGGATTTAAAATAGATTTTTAAATTAAACATAAAGCTGATGAGCCTGGGGAGCTTCTTGGGACAAATGTCCTGCTCAGGGGAGCATCTCATCTTTGTCCAGAAGAGGCAGCACCTACCTGGGTGAAACTGCAGCTGCCAGCACCTCTCCAGCCCAGTCCATGGACACCATGGGCACTGTTTTCCTCCTCATGACCAGCAGTGACATTTTGGTAACACTTCCAGTCCCCATAGCTTACACAAAACCCTGGATTCCTTGGCCTTGGGTCCCCTTGTGCTGGACCCACATGCCCTGTGCCTATTGAGCTCCCAGCAGTGCAAAACAGGAGGTTAATCCCAATGGCAATAAGGACAATTAATAAATAAATTATAGTACACGGGCTTTATCCAGAGGAGGGGGGAAACCCAGACCTGTGGTTAAATCTCATTAGTTCCACTACTTAAATTATTATTTAAAATTATTATTCCATCTGCATGGTAGGTGTTGCTAGCTTTGCTTCAAATCCCTTGAAGAAAACCCTTTAAATGTGTACCTGGGTGCTGCAGGGTCTGAAGGGAGATGCTGCTGCCTCTGGCTTGTGGAATGGGACAGATCTTGTGCTTTAACATTGTTGAACATGAGTTAGATAATGAATCTGTGTTCATTAGTCAGTTTCCATGGCTATACAGTTTGTTTCACCCTCTCTCCAGGGTCTTGTTCTCCATGCTATCTGATGGATTTTCTTTCAGGATAGCCCCAGTGGAGCACAGCTGCCTGCTAAGCTGAATACATCTGGGCAGCAGGAAAAAAGTTCCCTGAATTTATCTCCACTCTTGTTCCAAGGAGGAGTTCACATCCCACTGCTTCTCTCTGGAAGGTTCAGTGCTGCCCAAAACTTTGAGAGTGGCTTTGTTGCTGCCTCCCTGCCTGTGTTTCAGCCACTCATTACTGCTTAGGGGCCGCTGGGAGGATCAGCATTAAAATGGATAAAAATGTGTATTTGGCAAAGGAAAAGCTCTGGATTGTATGTGCAGTGTGTTGTACAAAGGGCTGATGGGTGACCAAAGTGTCTACAGTGCTGCTGGTCTTCCTTGGGACTGCTCTGTCTAAGACAGTTTGGAGGGTAGATTTCCTTGGACAAAATTAGCAAACTGAGTGTGCTGAGAAGTTATGGGTGTTTTGCTTTCTATCCTGGGAAATTTTTCCAGAGGAGCGGATGCTCAGCAAAATCTGTCGCTCGATGCTGACTCCACAGCTGATCCAAAATAGCAGTAATCTTTCCATAGATATTTATGAAAAGGTTTTCATGCTTAAAAAAATCCTGTGGAAATACTTCTATTAATTTCTGTTTATGCCCTGTCTTGTATTTTTTTTTTTCTTTTTGGCCTTCTTTGAAAATTGTGGTATTTTCAGTTTAAAAATCCAGTGGGAAAGAGTGAAAAATGCCACTTGTTTTTCTTCTTTTTCTCTGTGAAAACTGCAGTTTCTGATGAGCAGATGTCCTTTACCAGATGAGAGAGGCTGGGTGGCTCTGCCTGCCCTTGGAAGAGCTCAGGAGTCTCTGCACCTCAGATTGCTGCAATTTGGGATCCTGCTCGGGTCCCTCAGCTTGCCTTGAAGTTGCAGAGGGATTGGGATGGTTTTGGAAACAAAATCATCACCTTCCCAGAGCCAGGTGCTCCTCCTGCTCCTGCAGTGGCAGTGAGAGGTGTGTCTGCATCCCCCACACTGCATCTGGGTGTCAGGGAGATCCTGTCTGAGCTTTGGTCCCCCAGCCCAGGGCTCATGGGGTACAGAGGTGCTGCTGCTTTAGGAATGAGCTGCTGTTTGTCTCAGTGGACACTGTCAAGTGAAGGGAGTGTGGGAGCACAATGATTCCAGCATAAATGGAAGAACATTAAAATTAATGGGGTTTGTTCCTGTAATAGGTAGTGTAGCCCTGGTTTGTGCCTGAGATGTTTTGGTTTTCTGAAATTCTTTTCCCAGGGAATTTTCTGTAAACGAGAGACATGTTTTTCTAACTGTAACTTTGTTTACATTCCTTTCCCTAGGAGAGACTTCCTCTTGATGTTCCTCTGGTCTGACCAATGTGATTGAAGAAGTTTGTCTTTGTTTCACCAATAAAATCGGTCTGTGTAGAAAAGTATAAAAAGGGACACACATCCCCAGAAATACAGGAATCATTTTTAGCCTTCTGAAGTTGGAGTCTGTGTCATTATGGTATACAAGAGCATCAAGGTAACTCATTAGGGTGACTGCTAAGCTAGCCTCACTGTGTTGCACTGGTCCAGAAGCTGCCCTGACTGAGCCTTCCTGGCACTGGGGCAGGACCTGCCTCAGCCCCAGGTGCCTGTCCTGGCTGTGCTGCTGCTCCTGCTCAGCCCTGTCCCAGATGAGCTGAGGAAATCCTGCAAACTTCCTAGGGTTTAGTGACCACAGGAAGGTCCTGGCAGGGCCTCCTGGCTTGGTGCAGGAGTTGCTGTCAACCCCGTGTGGACTAAACCCTTTGTACCATCTGAGCCTTTTTGGTGCACCCTGTGAGAGAGAGCCCTTGAAGACGTAGGCTTCAGCATCTGGTATTACAAAGCCCCTTTTTCTTCTATTGCTTTATTATTTAGAGGTGAAGTGTTTCTGGGAGGCAAATGGGAGCATCTCATACTCCTTGTCCTGCACAGAGAAGCTCAAAAGTCACCTGGCACCCCCAGGCTCAGCCCCAACAGCAATGCACTGACCTGTGCAGGGCTGGTTAGCCTGACATCAGCCTGGACAGTGACTGAATGCTAAGTCACGTACACTGAAGACACTTCAGCAGCTATTCTGATGGCTCTTCAAGAGCAGTGGTTCTGGTAGAGTGGCTTTTGACTTGTTCCTGGCCCATACGTCTCTCCTCTTCAGCGTGCTGGTAGAAATTGCTTCATTATGAACTTTTTGACTGCAGCAGACTTCAAAAGTTTGGGAATTAGAATCAGATTGCACTGTTGATTGCTTTTCTTTTCCCCCACATCTTGAGTCTTCAGGAGCTGAAGTACACTTTTTATTCTTCTTTCACATGGGCCTGTGTCAGCTATCACCTGCTCGATGTAGGGCAGAGCTGAGTCAAGCTGTGCCTCTTTGCAAGGCATTCTCTGTTTTATCTGTACCAGTTCCTCTGATGTCACATTTTCTCTGACTCTCGACCATTTCAAGGTTTTAGAAAAAGAAAAGCCTGGTAATACAGTGCAGTTTTACACAGGTTTGATGTTATGTCTCCCTCTGTAAGACAGCTCTTGCCTTGAACATGAGCCTGGCATGTTCCTTGAACACCACAGCTGCTTCATGGACCAGGATTCTTAATGAGAACCATGAACTGGATTGTCATCACTGATAATACCCTTGCTCTGAGAAATCTCATTTCAGCACAGCCTACTGGTAATCCCAATAGAGCTGGTTCCTGCTCTTAACTCCCAGCCACTCCATCTTAAAGCAGTTACTCACTTAAGGAGATTTCACTGACTGCCACACTCTGGATAGGTGAGGACAACTATGTTTCCCCAGTCCAACAAGGAAACTTTCTTATAAGGAATCATGTGCTATTGGTCAGGCATGATTTCCCATGGATGAAAACACATAGCATTTCATTTTGTTTCCCACTTGTTTTTATCCTGATCATTACATTCTGACAGAACAACAGAAATGCTGTTCTGCTGATCAGACTTATCACAAATGTCCAGCTTCTCCAGTACTGACAATTAGCAAGTGTTCTTCAGATGAAGGTGATTGTCCAATATGGGAACATCGATAAAGCAATAGGGTGATTAACGAAACACTGAAAATGTATGGATAAATCTGAAGCTGTCTGATCCGGCTCTTCACAAAGCAAGCAAGCAAATAATAAGGTTAGTCAGAGGACAGATTCATCACTGTCATGGAACCAAATTGGTTTCTACAGGATTGTGTAATTGAAAAGATTCTTGTGGGATGATCTGGCTGGAGGCCAATGAGATATAACTGAAGGTGTTTGGGAGACTGCAGCTTCTTCACTATAGCCTGCAGTTATTACTTGGAGCAAGAAAGGTTGTCAATACCCACATACATCTGTTGTTCATGCTGCCTGTAAGTCATCCAATCCCATATGTGCATTTCTTCAGGAGTATTTTCTGTGGAACAGCAGGAAAAGATATGCCTTAATAGGAGTTTGCATTGATTCCTGCACCAGAGAGCTGCTGAGGGGATGGCAGGCTGTGCTGGGCAAGCACTGCTGTCCATGAAGAGTGGTTTGGGCTGTTTGGGGGAGGTGGTGTTGGTCAGCAATAGGAAAAGGATTATAAGGAAGCCTGGATTAAACTTCTCCCAGTATAAAACTAACAGCTGTATCTAAGCATAGTGGAATTTCACAGTGAATTTCACAATTTTACCTCTAGTTACTGGCTATTTTATGTGATCCTATATCAGATATCTCTGGCCTCTGGAGAGCTGGGCATCTTCCCTTAGAGGCTGTTAATTTTCTGCAGCTCCCTGTTTCAAGGGTGTTCCTGGATCTAGCCACCTATCTCTGACCAATTCATGTATTTCAGTCTATAAGATCCTAGATATCTTCCTGGCACAAATGAGAAATTTGACAACACACAGACCACATGAGTTGTCTGATCCTAAGCTTTCTCACTCCAGAAAGCAGAGAGGTGATTTCAGGTATCAGCTATTCTTGCTGTTGTCTCTGTCTCGATTTGTTTCTTGCCAAGGGCTGGAAAGTGGGTTGCTATTGTCTTAGGCTGCTATTGGAAGTATCACTTCCATACCTAATTATGTATGAAATCAGACTGGTTTTTTAGACACTTTGAAGTTTTTACAAGCATGACATAGAGTAAGAATAGTACAGAAGTAGATCAATAGTTCCCCTTACTTTGAAGTCACTAAATGTACGTCTAATTACAAAGTGATTATGACAGTCACTACCATATGTCTCTTCTGAACATAGTTTTCAAGCAGTATAAATACTCTTAAATATAAAGCATTTCACAAATAGGAGAGCAGGAGCTGTGAAGCTGGGCTCTCTGTGCAGTCTGAATTTTATACTGAACTTTAAGTTGCCTTTCAGTGAGTGACAGCATTACATAAAACATCAAAGACTTTCTGTGTGCTGCATAGAAAGAAAGATACACCTGCTTGAAAAAGCAGAATCAATGATGGAAGACATTGCTTAGTTGTCTGTTTCTACAACTTTTCCTAGTCTTTTTTTAATAATCATTTATTTATAAGTTGTAGGATTAATGCCTGAGCTGCTTTAAAATGAGGACCTGGGGATGATCCAAGGTTAACAATTACATATTTTTCATTTTTTTAATATTCTATTTCAGTTAATAAAAGCTATTGCACCCAGTGATAACTGTTACCCAGAACAACAGATAATTGAATAGGTTTAATGGAGCTTTGATTTCAAAATACTTGCCTTGAATGACAATATGCAAAGTTAAATAAATGATGGATGAGCAAGATTAAATGGAACAGAACTGTAATCTGCCTTACATAATATAGGAGACATTAATATAATTCTAAATACCTGTAGTTAAAGGCTATGAATGTCATAGTCAAGGAGAACACAATGCCACTGGCAAACCTTGATTTGCTGTCTGGGCACAGTTTTGCACAAACAGGAGACCCTGAGCAAGCTGGATTTGGAAGACGAATGCCTGAACACATCCATAGGAAAGCACACACCTATTTAACTCAATGGTAGCAGCAGCTCATCGACATGTGGGTTAATTTTGGGTTAAAACCCAGATCTTGTTGGGCTCCTCTAGACTTTTGCTCTGTCCTCCAGTCCATTGGGCCCTCAGTGTTACAGGAGTTGTGTCCTTCATAATGGCCACTTTTGGAAGATGGATGAGATTTCTGCAGAAATCCTTAAACTGCCTTTTAAAAGCCCTTCAGGTGTGAAGAGAGCTGCTGGGACAAGGTGCTCTTACCCTACCACTGATTTAAGCAAAGGCTTTCAGCATAATTTTGGAAATGATGCAAGGTTGGTGAACCTGGCAGTGCTTCAAAACTATTTTAAAGATATCCATGAAGGTCATCCAGGGATTTATAAATCTAAGGAATGTTAGGTAAGACTTCCTGCTTGTGTACAGCCCGGTCAAGGGAAGAAGCTGATTGCTGCTCTCCTCCTGCAAAGCTGTCTGCAGTGCTGGCTGAAATGACAGACTTGTCCCATGTTACCCTCATCTCAGGAAGGTATTTTCATTCCATCTCTGTCAGGAAATACTATAGAAAAACAGGTAATCTCTTTATATCAGATTTTTTCTTTCCAGTGTTGGAGAGTGGGCCAGTGTTCAGTAGGTACAACTGAAGCAATTAGCAGAGTAACGTGGGGTTAGAAAGGAATTCCTGTTATCTAACGATCCAGATGAAAATAGTATCAAAATAATAATATGGTTAATTTAAAAACTCACAAGTCTGCCCTGATCTGATTATGCACTGTTAAAAAGTAAAAAGGGACTGAGAAATCAAGTGCAATTGCTTCCCAACATTTTTCAACAGGAAATCCCAAGTAGGCATGAAGTTAGGAGTGAAGCCAGAAGTGCTGGGGAATGGAGAGCTTTAAAAAGGGAATGGTATTGCCAAGCAACATGTTCATTGTGATCTAAGACCTAGGGAGAGGCCATGGCTTTATGCATTTGGAGCCGTGTTTGTTCAGGAAAGAAACCTATTTTTTTTTTGTCCTGATCCCCCAGACTCTCCATGCAGGAGCATCATGAACTTGGTGTGATTAGGGAATTATATATCAACGCCTTCTAGTAATTTTGTCTCTTTTAAGCATTCCCAGTTTGTATAAGATTGACTTGAATCAGAAAACAAAGGTATCCTATATGTTCATCCTATTGAACCAATCTTCCTCCTAGCCAGAACAGGGCTATCCATGCTCATACACAGCTGGGACAGTTTCTTTCAGACTCAGTTTAGAGACATATTGCTTCTGCTCTGAGTCCTCTGGGTCAAGAAAAGGACTCTTTTCAGCCACCAGACTAGGATGATAATAAAGTCTCACCAGACAGTATCAGGTTCTCGGGTTAATAAGACGGCAAATCTCCGGGTAATTTCTCTGAAAGCTGCGGTGAAGTCATAGTCTTTGGCAAGAAATGTCAGCTGTATCGTTCCAACCTTATTTATCTGAGAAAAACAGTTATAGGTAATTTGTGAATTGTGCAAATACATGAACTCATGCATAATAATCTTAATAGAGCTTGTTTACGTCTTCTTCTTATGCATAATTAGCAAAACATATGATCTGAGTTGTTCTCCTCGTTTAGAGCCCTGTTTTGGCTGGCTGACACAGCGGAGTTGGTGTTGCCAAGAGCTGTAGCGGGTAATGTTTTCTGATAGATTTAGGGTGGGATGTCTGTGCACAGCAGTAGGGTCTGTAAATGTACAAGAAAAAGATCAAGGCCATCATAAACAGCAGTATCTGCTGCAAACCAGAGCTGCGGGTCCAGCACTGGCATTTCCTCCATGCCCTGCACAGCAGAGTGTCATCAGCTATGTCTCATAGAAAAGCCTAATGTTGAGTGGCTGATTGTATCGCAGCCTGGAGGCTGTGTCTTCTCATTAGATATGCAGAGTGAATAATTTTAGTTCAATTAGGTGTTGCTGGCTGGACAACCAGCGTTGTCACGCATATCTACACTAAATGTTATTTTTAACTTGTTTCATGTCCTTGGTTACCGACTCTTGGGCACTGGAAATTGGTATTTTGGATTGTTTGGGATTTTGTGGTTTTTTCCTATTTTGGCATTATTTTACAGCAACCAGCTAAACTAAAACCAGCATTACGTGCTATTTAACATCTTTCTACAGACTTTATAGGAAAACAGCATTGTTTACATATGTGTAGTTGTACTGGAGGTTAGGATTGCTCCTTTCATTTTATTTTCCCCAGGGAATTTTCTGGCCTGTTACTAAGAGACAATAATGACCGGTGCTTAAGAGAGACCCAAGAAGTTGCCATGGTTCAGAGGAAGGGGGTCGCTGGCTACTCTTGCTGAGGGGTTTTTCTTCGAGGGGCAGAGATACTGTGAGATTTGGGCTGGGGAAAGGAGCTGTGCACAGCTCCTATCTCTCTCACTGCTGAGAGGAGAGGAGAGGAAACAAGCTATGGTTGCTTGTGGAGAATTTGCCACCCTACAGTGTTCTATCTTCTATTGTGAGGCTTTGCTCCTGTGAGTGAGGCTCTGCTCGTGGTTGTGGCCACTGAACCGGCACCTTATTAACCCCCGATCTCACTGGAGGGACCCTCCCCATCTACTCGGGTGCCTCAGGGAACACCCAGGAGCCCGAGCCCCTTTCCCCTCCGAGGGAGCCTCTCCCGGCCGTGTTTGGGAGCCGGGCTGCCGCTGCCCAGCCCGGCCGTTCCTCTGCCGCCGCTCCGGGTTTTTCACTCCGGTGTAACCCCACAGCCCCTGCCTGCCGGGACACCCCGCGGCTCCTGCTGCGGCTGCGCAGTTCCTGACGCATTTCCTGCGCCGCTCCGGGCTGTGCCCGTCTCCGCCGTCCCAGCTCCACTCCCAGGTTCCTGCTGCAGCCCGTTCCGCCATCCCGAGGGGCGCTGACGCCGGCCGCCCCGGGGATTTGCAGAGGAAGCCGCTTTTCCCTCTCTCCCCCGGCCCGGCCGCCATGGCCGCCTGAGGGAGACGCGGCCGAGCTCGCGCCACAGCGCCCCCTGCAGGCGCGGGGGAACCATGGCCGGGCCCTGCCGGGCCGGGAGCCAGCAGCGCCCCTGCTGGCCGTGCCCGGAACTGCAGGGCAGGGGAAGGTGCCGCAGCCCAGAGCGGCTGTCCCGGGGTTTGTGTTCTGTTCCTCGCTGCTGCCGCTGCTGCCTTCCTTTGCCTTCTTCTACAGACACACACCCGCAAAGAACTGCTCTTCCTTTCCCCATATCTTTGCCTGAAAGCCTCATAATTTCAAAGTTAAAATCGTTTGGAGGCGAGGGGATCATATTTCCCATTCCAATGGAGGTTCCCACTTTCTTTGGCAAATGCCTTTTTTTCAAACCAAGATAAGTTGCTATACTAGTTCTAAGGCTGTTTGTTGCCGATTAGGATTCAGTGCACTCTTACCTCTTTTTGCAGCTTTCAAGCCAGTGGTGACTCATGCAGATGTAATAAGTTTCTGACTAGTTGTTTATGTAGCCTGCTCCAATGGGAGACTTATTTGCAGACAGATCTCAACAAGTTATCCCTCTCTATTCACTCTTCATCATGTTGCAGTGTGTAATTTGCTTGCTAATTACGCTGTTTGCTCCCTTCTTGGATTTATGACCGCTTTTAAAAATCAGTAGGTTTTTATAATAATGCAGGTGGATGTGCTCTCAGAAAAGGGTAGGAGGGAGAAGGATTTTTGGGTATTGGATATTTGCCTGTTGTTGAGAGTGCTGCTGAAAGGTGAAAATTTAGCTAGAAAAGTCTACATAGAATAGATGAAAAGAGTGCAGCTGAAAGGTAGGAGAAATCAAACTTCACAGCCCCAGGATGACCCAATTAAACCCCCATGCTCAGTCACACCACTTGTAGCCTCTTCCACTGCTTGGAGTTGGTGAGATCCTCTGCTCAAAGCAGAGGTGAGCCAGGGAATAGGAAATGCTGGGTTGTAGCTGTTCCATCTCCGGTTTATCCACTTCCTTGTTACCTTCAATGGTAATTCTCATTTCAGCTGCTCTGCAGGATATGCTGTGGCAGCCCTGTGTGAGAATACCCTGATTCTGAAGGGAAGGTAATCGTACTTCTCCCTGACACCACTGTGTGTTTTCACCCTGTTCCAGGATCTCCCTCCTTTGGCTTTGTAAATTCAAATACTGACTGCTCATTAGCACAGCAGAGCAAAGCCTTAATTTCCCCAAATCAAAAGCTTTTTCTGGCTCTGCAGTTTGTATGATCTGTCCAGAAGGTAGATGTGCTGGAGCTCTAGAGAAGAGGTCTGCCTCACCTGTGTCAGAGTTCTCCGTGTGTTGGCAGAGAAATTGCTTAACATGTCTTTGCTAGAGATGAGTTTTTGCAAGTAGCTAGTGAGCTCAGCATGGGGACTTTCTCTAAAACTGAGAGTCTCCTCTGAAACCTTTCACTTTTGGACCTTGCTTATCCACTGAGCTTTAGTGATGCTGTCCTGTAGTATCTGCAGCACAGGCTGCTCCCATCCTGCAGCTTTATTTCAGGTCCTGCTTGGAGCAGGCATTCAAGCCCCCTAGATGGGCTCTGTATCATCCTGCACACTAGGGGGGTTTGGTTCCTTATTAGTTCTTAAAAAAAAAAAAAAAAAAAAAAGATAATTTTCCTTGGTATTTCAGATACAGGGACAAAATTTTCAGTAAGGTGCAGTTCAGTTGGAGACGCTTTGACATTACTGCATTGGTACTGTCCACGGGGGTGGAATTCTGCTGGTTGGATGCCTTATGCTGCAGTGCAGTGGCACAAACCTTGTCTTGCCTTATCTCCTCAGCACATCTCTAGGACCTGCAACACGTGGTGCTGCCACTGCAGGACTGTCCTTGTGTCTATCCATCACCTCTGCTTCCCCCAGGAAAACCATGATCCCCGAGGCCTGATGCCCATGGAGTCAGCAGGCAAGTCTCCCAGAGCACAATAAGTGATGAGGAGTATGGTGTGGGATTTTCATTCAGACATCCCATGGGGGGATGAGATTTCCCCCAGCATGGGATCATCAATACTCTTCCTTTGTGCCACCACCCTGTTCCCTCCTAAAATTGCCTGCGTCCAATCCTGCAGTGTATTTCAGGAGATGCCAGGCTGTTTCTTTGTGGTTGTTTATGGCTTCAAATGTTTTTCCTTTTACTGCATACTTCAGATGCAATAAAAGAGAAATGAAGGGGCCATTAAAGGAAAATGCTCTTCTCTGGCATTATCTACTCTGTGGGATGTTTCCAGAATTGCTTCTGAATGAATGCTGCCTGTTCCCCTGCACCATTTGCCTTGTTACTTACAGGATGCTCTCTTTGCTAGCTGGTGCCCCTTTTCTGGGCTGGTTTCCCACCCCTGCAGCCTGCACTGCACTGAAGTCCTACCCACAGGCTGCAAAAAGAGGAGATGCTGGAACATTTGGCTAAGGGCAGCTGCAGCCGAAGTGACCTGCTGCTCAGGTACTTCTGCATCCTTTTTGAGCCAAGCCAGCTGGTCTCAGCCCTTACTGAAAATCTTGGCAAGATGCTGTTCATTCCTGAGCTTTTCCCGTTGCTACTAAAGATTGGATACTCTAGGAAGCAGGCCTGGAGCATAAACCTTATCCTTATGGTTTATGAATAGAGCTCCTTCTAAATGTGTAAACATGAACCAGCTCTGCAGCGTGTCCTGCATAAGTCAGGGAATCAAAGACGAAAAAAAGAATCATGTAATTAAAGTTGATCTGACCCATAAGCACGTAGAGCATTTGCTGGAGTGCAGGGTTCTTGTGTACACTCCCCTTAGTGTTGCGGAAATTCTGGGCTGAGTGTGGTAACTCATCAGGGGGATGCAAAAGGCACAATCCCACTGTTAGTGCCCTTTCCCTGCCAGAGCTCATGAATCATCTCCAAAGGCATTAAAGAAAAGCAATTGGGGATTTATTAGCAGGCAAAATGACACATCTTCCCCTTTCCTTGGTCCTGGAAACAACTGAGCACTTTGAAGACTTCCAAAACAACTCAAGTGGGATGTTAACATTCTCTGTGGAGGCCAGGGACAAGGAGCATGAAACTGGAAAATGGGTACCCTCAGCACAAACAAACAGACCCCCTCTTTTTCTCTCCAGCACTCATGTAGAAGGTAATAAATGATGAAACCAAATTGATTTTCTAATCACAGCTCTTGCCTTGTGACTTCTGCCATCTGCTAGGGGTGAAGGTACCTTGAAGGCACCATTATTTTAAATCCTACTTCATAATGAATAAAGTATTAAAGGGGAGAGCAAGATGACCTTGTCAGACAAATTTGATGCTGGTTTTTTGATGGTTTTCCTCACAACAAGTTTATAACAGGTTTGTAGCAAACGTGATTGATTAAGGTAAAAGGATTGTAGGAGAGTCTCTTCCAGCCTGGAGGATCTTTTCTACTTTGAAAATAACATCATGAAGAATTCATGATCATCAGCAGTATACTTTGTAGTCAGCACTGGACTAGTGTAGAATAAGCTGATTTTAATGCAGCTAAATACAAGGCAAGGTACAAGGCAAAGAAAATGTAGGCTGTGTAGGAAAGATAGTGAACTTGTTGCTTTAACAGAGTGCTTCAGAGGAAAATTTATGGTTTACAGTTACCAGATGCTTTAATGTTTGCAATGGCCCTGGGTGTCTAACTTGGGGGTCTGCTGTCTGCTCACTGAGAGCCAAAAAACTGAACTGCTCTCTGTCATCTGTATGGCAGAAGAGAGAGGTGGCTGAACAGCTCCTGGCACCACTGGTGCTCCCACAGCATCATCCTGCACCCCCTCTGGCCCTTACAGATACAAGAACTTCATCCTTGGCTCTTCCTTAGCCCAAAGGTCACTGTCACCATGTGTTGTTTTTGTTTC
>VWYO01013879.1:55521-69027 GCA_013400275.1 Rhadina sibilatrix | reverse complement strand
TCCTGTCAAACCCTCCTCTCCTCTGTGAGGAACAGGCATCAGAGTGTTAATCCTTATGAAGTTCCTCAAGGTCTGTCTCACTGACTTTTAATTTGCATTTTCCATCCTTTCCTTTTTTTTTTTTGATTGTTTGCTTGAAGTCAGATTTCATCCCAGTGCTTCTCCCGGGCTCCTGCCAAGCCCTGAGATGAACCCGTGCACTCATAAGCACAGAATTACTGTTTCCTTGCCTTGCCATGTTCCCTCCTTGCCTTGCACTTCTGATTCCTGCCCTGAAGTCCTTAATTTTCAAGCTGAGGCCTCTGTGGATTAACTGGAAAAAGAAATTGGCACTTCCACAGCTTGTGTCCACCTCAGGAATTTCTGCTCTCATTCCTTCCCTTCCAGCACCTTCAGCTCACCTTAAAAACTGGTAGTGGAAGCTGTGCTGCAGCTTGGAGCAGTATTTGTGGCTGCCACTGTGTCACTTGTGGAAGTGGAAGTCATGGAGAGATCCCAAATTGCCCTGTTCTCACCCTGCCTTCAGCTTCAGAGAAACAAGGAAAGCAAGGCACTAATCACTTGGGGCGGCAGGCGCTCAGACTTGTCTCAGCAGCTTCCAGCACAGGCTGTTATATCACAGGATAAAATTAGACTCTGACCTTGAAACCTATATGTGGCAGAGCAGGAGCTGTAGCCTTGAAGCCACCCACATCCCATGTAATTCTCAGGAAATTATGCACTTTGAAAATGCTTGTCTTTCATTCTGACAAGCTTAAATCTTTTCTTACGGCACAAAGTGCTCCTGCCTTCTTTTCCAGACTTTGTCTCCCTCGTTCTTTCTCCACTGTGCACCATGCTCAGAACATTTTCTCCTAAAGCATCTTCACCAGAAAAAAAAAAAAAATCCTTTTTATCATGCATACAGCAGTGTGAAAGAGAGCGCTGTGCCAAGCCTCAGCTCTGCTCAAGAGCTACTGCAGCTGATATATTTATCTCCCAGGCTCAGCCCCCCTGGCAGTCCATTCATGGGGAAAAAACCCAACAACCCCCACTCCCTCCAAAAAAACCCAAGAGGAAAGCAAGACTGAAGCCTTGATTATAAATAGGTTTTGTGGGGAGGCAATATTATCTGCTTAAGAAGCAAATAAACAAACAGGAATGCACACAAAGAAAGCCTGTCTCTCCTTTTGTCCTCTGAAAGCCACCTTGCTGCTCTTGGTGTGACTGTAGAAATGAGCAAATCACAGAATAATCAAAATAATGAATGTTTTGGTACTTGTATTTAGTGAGAATGTGACTGCCCCTTCATTACCAATAGATGTGTTTGCAGTTCAGTGAAAGTATATGAAATCCATGGCAAGTCTGGGTAGATCCCACTGATTTCCACTTCAGTGGAAGCAGATAGCAAATCAGGGCTTTAATGACACCTAATCAATGGCAAACCACACAATAACGTGTACAAAAAGGACTAGAAACTCCAATAGCCTCTGTGAGCCTAAACCAGTCTGGCTGGGCTTCAGTCTAGCAGGAGTTACTACCAGGTGTGTACCATCCTCATTGTATTTAATTTTATGCCAATTGTAATGTGCACAAAGCAACAGGTTAACACACCATAAATCAAGATAGGATTTGCATTTGCATTTGCACTATTCCATGCTCAAGTTTTTCATTGGCAGTTATCATTAAAAAGTCAAGTTTTTAAAGCCGAATACTGAAGAAAAAACTTTTAAGAGTATATTCTTACAACAGTTTTTCTGATTTTTCTCAGAGGTTTTTAAAGATGTATATAGTAGCTACTTACACCTGTGGTTTGGTAGAAATATTTTTTATATATAACACATTAAAAAACACATTTGTTGTGAATCTTGAAAGCTGGAAACCCTTTTCTGAAATATTTACATTTTAAAGCTCAAGGTAATAGTATTGAAGTATGCATATTTAAAAAGAAAGAACTTGCTCTCAGCAAAAGCCTTTGATTCTCTTTCCTTGCAAAGAGAATGCTTTCAGTAAGAGTTGTGTCTCTCCAGTGGATACAATACTCACTGTAAAATGATGGAATTAACCCAGTGCTGGAGTATCAGCATGTGAATCCTTCTCTTCCTTACTTCCCCAGTGAATATCATGTTGCTGACAAAAACTCTTGGTAATGTTGAGCATTTTTGCAGTTGCTGGAAGTGAGGACTCTGTCTCCCTCATAGATCCCAGGATAAGAGTGAAAGAGAGACTTGAATGAGGCTGGCAAATGTTTGCTCTTGTGCTGAAATTATTAAAATACTCTCACCATACATAATATATAGTGAAAGTCTAAGTACCCTCCTGGGACAGCTGAGGAGCCCTTCAATAATGAAACATTACACCTCTGACAATGATGGGCCTTTTGAATTAGTAGGTCTTGAAAGAACTAATTTCTGATTTGATTGGAATGATCTGATTTACACCCAGATAAACCTTGGGCTTAAATGTGAAAGTGTGCTTTGCTTTGATGGAAGATTTTGGACTGAAATGCAGGAGAGAAGATGGCTCCTAGGGCTGTGCTTAAAGGTGTCTCTGGTCATGTACAACAGTCTAGGGAGACTTCTGAAAGTTCATTAGAGGATATATTCCACTCCCACTTTCTCTCTCTCTTGATCTCATGATCTCTTCCTGTCTATTCTCTTTTCTTTCGTTAGCACTTTATACCATCTGACACTTCATCAGGATGATGGCCTGTTTACTGTATGCAAATAATCCCTGAATTATGCATTAATAATTATGAATTTGCGTATTGGTTTCCTGAACTGGCACATTGCCATGTAAAATTAGCCTCACTTTAACGTGAGCACAGAAGCACACCGACACATCCAATTAAGCCTGAAGGAAGAGCTCACCTTGAAGGGAACACAAAGTGTTGAGCCGCTGCTGGGAAAGAGCAAAGTACAGCTGGAGCCAGGCTGGTGGAGCCACGATCCCCAGAACTGGGGCAATGGTGTGCCATGAAATCAGATCATTCCAGAACTGGGGCAATGGTGTGCGATGGAACGGAGTCTTTTTGCATTGTGGCACCTCCTCTGGATCAAAGGTACCTTCTGGGCATCACCTTTGCATGTGGCACCCCCTGAGCTGGCGCAGGGATTTGGTGCACTGCTTGGAGTCAAAGCTGACTGCAGGGCCCCCCCTGCCCAGCACAGCCCTTGTGAATGGCCTGTGGTGTTCAGACTGCAGGATGGGAAGGAGCCACACTGAGGATCTGAACCCTTCTGCATTTCAAGACTTGTGTTCTCCAGGACTGGGTCCCAACTGAGTCACTGGGGTTGGTGTGGGCACTCCTGAGGTCACATGTCTGTCTCTGGTCTGCCAAGGCACCCTCTGTGCCATCCTATGGATGAAATACCCTGCATAATTGCAAATCAATTAATTAAACTTACATGTGGTATTTAAACTTTATTTCTCTGCCATTTTAATTGCCTATAAAATCTAATTGCCTATAAAATCTAGAGTAGCCAGCCTGCCTCTGATCAGATGAACTGATCTGCACAAAAGAAGACTTCAAAAGCTGAAGGCACCTTATAGTCTCTTGCTGCCAAGCAAAGGCCAGGAATGAGCCCATTGCACTCATGCTCTGGCATCATCATCTTAAGAAGTTTTGCTATGCAAAGCCCCTCAGCAGGGCCACTTTGTGTAGCAGATCTAAGAAGGGAGCTGGAGGTGGTAGCAGCCCTTTCACAAGAAAGAGTACAAGTACTGAAGATCTTTTTGCCTTTCTAGTATTTCTCCCAAGATGACATGGAATATATTTAGTGATGGGCTGAAGACAGACATTCAGTAGGCACAGAGAAACTATTGAAGAGCTGTTTTCAGTTGGCAGTAATTCTGGTTTGAATCTGTGGTATCCCTTTGAGTAAGCTCTTTGGTAGGTTTTTATTTAATAGCTACAATCTCATGTGTTGCTGCATAAATGTTCCAGTTGCCCTCTCCTCTTCGAATTTCCTGCCAGGACAAAGCTGTTGATTGAACCTGTTTGAGCAAATCTTAAAACATCTGAACCAGTCCTGGTGTTACAGTGCTTTGTTCTATGATGTTTGACAAAGGCTAATTAAAACAATTGTTATTAGCTATTCTGTCTGAAATATTATCTGAATTACTCTGTCTGAAGTGTTTTGTGTATTGCAGCACAGGAACCCCAGGACAGAGGAATATTGCTGCCCTATAATTGCAGGCATTCTTGGCTCTGCTCCATGTTTGGTGAGTGTTATTTTAGATCAGAGTTTGATTCTTGGTGGGGATCTGTCTAAACTCATGACAGCAGTGAGCAAAAGAACCAGTTAACATAAAAACCCCATGTCTCTTCTCTCAAAATCTAATCAGTAGACCCACTATTCTCCCAATAAGTCTGTTACTCATTAAAAACAGCTTAAGCAGTTCACTAAAGTAACTTTTTTTTCTACTAGAAAGAGAACCAGTAAACAAATCACAATACTTTTATCACATTCTAGTGTGAATCAGTTTCCTTAGCAAATGAAGGCATAGTATTTTCTTTGTGTGCCTTGCCTTCCTAGAACATGGGGCCATAAACTCAGTGACATCTACAGGAAGGTGAGTTGGTGCTCTTGTCCCATCCAGCAAAGAACAAAGATGATTAAATGAATCCAAGCAAATCCCTATCTATGCACAAAGTCAAAGAATTTAATGAGTATTTTTTTCAGAATCAGCAGAGATAAAGCTCCTATATGAGCTTTTTTTCACATTTCCTTCAGATTCAAAGATCTGAGTGATTCCAGAGTGCTTTCTCTTTTTTCCTTCCTTTTAAAACTAGATTCTTTTACTGGGGTTTGGGACAGGGACTGTCTTTTGGCTGCATGCACATGGATCATTCCTGCATAACTCAGCTGTAAATGCTATTGGGGAGCTCTGGCCATGTTTTCCCAGGGCCTTGTGCTGTGATGTTTGCTGGAGTCTTTCCATCTTCCCTCTTTAAATCCATTCCTTGCTCTCTGCCTGGTTCAGGCTTGGAGGGTGCTGAGCAGCGATGGCCCTTTCCTCATCACTGAGTTGTGCTGGTTTCTAGGAAGGTGATCTGATCCATGCTCCTCTCCTGGCAGCTCCACAGGCATTGCACAGGGCTGGTGCTATGCTGCCAGAAGCAGGCAGAGGTGCATCTGAGGGCAGGAAAACAGGCTGGAGAGCTTGCAGGGCTGCTGAAAATAGTGTCTGTGGGGTGGTACTGAACTGGTAACAGTGGGGAATGTGGGTGCTGAGCCTGCAGCACCATTTCATTGCATCATTTTCACCTGTATGATTATTTACCTCCTCAGTGGCAAGTATCCTCTTGATTCCAGCTCAGAAAGTGATTACTGGGGTCCGTGATCAAGCTGCTGTTTTTACTCACCTTTCTCCCTCCGCAGTTTATCCTCTGACTCCTGATAATCCCTGTGGCTCAGGCTGGTGGGGCTGGAGCAGGGCTGTGGCTTTCAGGAGGGCTCAGACCTCACTGACCCGCACCATTCTCTGTCTCCCTTCCTGCCACTTCATGTTTCACCTCTGCCAAGTCCTCTGGGTGCTCTGGGCCAGCACAACAACCTTGCCTCTTCATCTTTGCCATGATTTCATCAACAGAAACTCGGGATGATCCCCTGGGTGCAGACATGTCTAATCTTCTGCTTAGGGATTTGAACTGGGCAAACACAGACATCTGGCACCAGATCCAGCCCACAGAGCTTAGTGGCTCCTGAGAGGGAGAGAGCAGAGGAAGAAAACGGAATGTCTTTTCCCACCATCTAAGGATGGGGGAAACAGGCAGGCTGGGAGAGGCCTCCTCCACCGGTGCCAATGGGCACAGCTGGCTGGAGGGCTGAGTTTTCACCTGCTGACTGTCTGTGCCTCTCTGCCAGAGCAAAAGGATGTTTAATTGGTATGGAAATGAGCCAGCAACATCCTACGTCTTCTTTTCTCTTCCTGGAAGCTCATAGGGAAGCTGATTGGGGATTTGAGCTTTGCAGAGATCTGAGATATTTTTCCCCAAAACACACATTTCAGCCTACTCTGCTCATGCTCTGCTTTTTTATATTTTTCCTGTTTTTCATCTGCTTTCCATGTTTTTCTTATCATGACAATGGTGGTGAAAAATAAACACTGCAGCCAACAATGCTGTTAAAATAAAGCTGCAGTTAAAATAGCAAAGTGAATGCAAATTAAATACCATAACCATTTAGAAACTGTTCTTTTTATTAAATATTCCATCTCAGCTTTAAAACGTGGGTGGATTCTATTAAATTTAATAATTTTCCTGGAGGATTGCAGGGTAAAGGTGTTGCACAAATGCCCAGACAACAAATGAGAGTGATTCTTAAAAATAGCAAAGAAAGGTTCAGTTGTTAAATATATGGATCATAAAGATGCTCTGTTATTGACTCAACCTCACCCTTCTCTTTTCAAGACTACTTTTCTTTTGATGTTGCTGTTCTCCATGGCTCCCAGAATGAATTTTTCAGAAACATTAATTATATATTTATAAACATAAACACCAGTAAAGTTAGCTTTTTAAGTGCATTGCACAGAGCTCTCTGAGCTTTCCCTTTGGCTTCAGTCAGGGCAGGATTGAGCATCCAGGAGCTGAGTCCTTGAACTTGGACTTCAGTGCTGACATCCAGCCCTGCTCAGGCTGCTCTCTGTCTCCAGGGGCTGGAGATACAACATTTTTCAATATTTATAGCTTGCAACCTGGACATGTCAATGCTGTGGCCAAGTCTTGGCTAACAGGAGATGCCTGCTTTTCCTTCAGGTTCTTGCAGGCAGCTCCCGTGTACAACCACCCAGCTGCTGCAGAAACCATCCTGAGGCCACCTGCTCTCCCCAGGTGTCAGCTTATATTGCAGTCAGTACTCAAATCCTTCTGTGGATCTGGACTTTGGTGACCATTCCCCAAGCAATTCCAGGAAATTGCCATCCCAGGGCCCCTTCACAGCCAGCAGCTAAATGGCACTGCTTTACAGCAGTACTGAGTAATGCTGCAGTTCTGTGAGTGTGGCCCAAGGCTGACTGCAGTACACCACAGCTCCATGCTGCCTTCCAGTTTGTTGTTGATTCTTCCAGAACCATTCTCTTCTTGGCAATTTCTGTTGTTAGTCTAGTCCTCTGGAGGACTCATGAGGATGTAGCAGTGTACAGACCTGATTTTGCAAATAAAGCTGTGATGTTTCTGTAGTTTGTTTGCCTACCAGCGGATCTGAATCACCTTTTCCATTTCACTTGTTCTGAATTTCCCTTCTGAGAAAAAAAAAAAAAAAAATCAAGAAATAAGGGATGCCTGGGGGAATGCTCTTGCCTTTTCATCTGTCTGGCTTGCAGAGCTGTGTATGCTGCTCCTGTGAAGACAGGTTGTATCCAAGAACACCGTGCTCATCCTTTTAGGCCTCATGCAGTGCTCCAGCTCTCCAGAAATGGCCATGCTGAGCTGGGGATTGCTGTAAAACCTCTCATTTTGCAGGTGTCTGGTGCAGCGTGGGAAGGCACAGCATCACCTGCATGGGAGCAGCAACACACCAGGAATCAAAGGACATCACAGACTTGACATTTGCCATAGGAAGTTATCTCCAGCCAGAAGTGGTTCTGAGACAAAAATACACCAGGCTGGATGGTACAATTAAATGAAGCATGATAGGGTGTGCTGGTTTAGCACAGCCTGGTTTTTGGTAGCTGGGGGGAAGCCACAGAGGTGGTTTCTGTGGGAAGCTGCTGGGAGCTTCCATGATGTCCTTTGGAGCCAATCCCTGATGGCTCTGAAGATGGACATGCTGCTGGCCCTATTAGAGAAATTGTTAATGCCTCTGTGATGACATATTTAAAAAGAAAATCAAAACCATGCAGGAGCAGGTTTTTTTCTCAGGGGGGTGGGGGTGAGGCACAGGTGCTGAGACCATCCTGATGCCAGGTGTGTGGCCTTGCAGCCACTGCAGCCTCTGCCACCTTGGTACAGCCCACGGTGAGCTTTGCCTGCTCTTCTGTTTTAAAGCAAATTTGGGAGGAAACTCCCAAAGGGGTCCCTCTAGAAAACCAGATTCAAGTGGCCCCTCCCCCAGCTGGTTTGGGAAAATATTTCCCTGGAGAAAAGTGGCAAAAACCTGTTTATTTAAGAAACAAAATATTCACAAGCATAAAAAAATGAATAATATTAAACAATAAAACCTCTCACTGTTCTAAAGAGATGGCAAATTCAGAAAGTCCTTTTTGTGGGGTGTAGCTCAGCTCACTCAGTCCCTTATCAGTCCCTCTGGTGCTGGGAAATGTGACGTCCTGGGCCCCAGTGGGCCAGAGGTGTGAGCTCTCAGTGTTTTTCTGGGGTTTCAGCCCACATCAGGTTTAAACAGTTCCAGGAAAGAGAAAAGCCACAGTCTGAGGAGCTATTCTGCCTCAGCTAGCTAAAAAGGCTAACTAAAAGCCAAGGAGAGCTCTCTCTCACTGTCCGTGCTGCAGACAGCACAGTCCAGGAGAAGGAGTGCAGGGCAGCAAGAGCAGTTTCTGAAAACAAACTCCACACTTCTTATTCCCCCCTTTGCTCTTGGAACCAGTGTTAAAGGTTCCAAGAGCAAAGGAAGTGTTAAAGGTTCCAAGTTAAAGGTGCAGAACTTACTGTCCAGCATAAACAGTGCAGGCAGCTGAGGATACGAGTGTCATAAAGTCACCCTAGGATGTTGTATGGGTTTTTGCTGTTCTCCTCTGTCTCTTTAAGAAGTTTTTCTAAAGTTCTATTTTAGCCTTCTGTGTTTACCTTCTGCAATGAAGTCAGATAGGATTTTACACAAATAACTTTTCTTGTTCTTGTAACCATCTAACCATGTTTACATTCTTCTCATAAGGAGGAGACTGTTGATGGACTGTTGGGTTGCCCAGTGTGGTTGAAGAAGAAGATTTTCTTCCTCCAATCCACAGTCACTGCTGGAATTCTATAAATGTTGAAATTTGTAAATAAACTGCCTCTTTTCTGCCTTGGACATCCCAGTGTGTGGGTGTAGCCATGGTTCATGCTGTGATGTTTTGGTTTCTCTGAAACTCTTTCCCAGGCACTGTTCTGCCAACAAGAGACACGTTTTCCTCACTGTATCCTATGTTTTGCATTCCTTTCCCTAGGAGGGACTTCTTGATGTCCCTCTGATTTGACCAATGTAGTTGAAGAAGTTTGTCTTTCTTCCACCCCCTTGGGTGGTTCTTTGTAAAATAGTGTAAAGGGAAGAAATTCCCAGGTAATAAAGATTGGGAGTCATTTCAGCCTTCTGACCTCAGGAGTCCGTGTCATTGTTAATCTTGAACAGCATCATGTGGGTGTCATTTCCTTTGTGTCGTGTGTGACACGAGGACACCTGCCTGGCTGCCTCTAGCCAGCTGGGCAGGGGCAGTGGTGGTGGCTTCTCCTTTTTGGCACCCCACACGAGGAGAGGTGTTGAATGGGGCCGGCGCCGCGGCTGCCAGCACCACCCGTGCGGCGGTGGAAACATGGTGAGCCATTCTACCAGACAGAACCTAAACAAAATCAACTTCTCAGCACTGTGAGATCCTGCAGAAATCTTTGGACTGGTGGAATTTGTTGGCAATGGCACTTAGGAGCAGCAGCGTTTCTCTCCTGCTAGTTGGAGAAAGAGGAGGAAGTGAGGCCATGTGGAGGAGGACAACATGGCAGCACCCAGATCAGGGAAAAGAAAGAAGGAAAGGAAGTGGTCCAAGCACTGGAGTCAAGATTTCTCTGCAAGCCATGGTGAAGACTATAATAAAACAAACTCTCTGTAATCCATGAAATGCATGGGAGGATGCAGCAATCCTCTCACAGCCCATGAGAAAAGGTGCTCACGCTGAAGTGGGTGGATGCTGAAAAGGTGTAATCCTATGGGAGACCCGAACAGAGAGGGCCCTTGTTTCCAGAGATAGGGAGCCCTTCCTTCCAAACTAGAGCAGCTTATCCTTAAAAGACTACGCCCCATGAACTAAAATGACTCACACCATGGCAGTTTTGGCAGCACTGTTTGCCCATGGGAGGGACTCACTCACTTACAGCAGGTCAGGCAGAGCTGCCACCTGTGAAATTGGAACCATGCTGGAGAATTTCATGGAGAAATGTCTCCTGTGAGAAGAGCCCCATGGCATAGCAGAAGAGACTCCTCTCCCTCAGCTAATGAAGACAAATTTTGAGTGATGAACTGATCAAAACCCCCACACCCTGTCTCCCTGCTGGTGCGAAGGGAAGGAGGGGCTGGCAGGAAAAACATGTTTTAAAGGCTTATTTTACTCCTCATTATCCTCTTCTGGCTCTGTTAAAATAAATTTACTTTATACCTATAAGTTTGAGCCTGTTTTACCCTTAGAGTACTTTTCTCCCAATCCTTATGTCAACTCATCATCCCTTTTATTACAGTTTTCATGGGTGCCTGGTGTGTTAACCAGTGTCAAACCATGACATCAGAAGAATAAATGAAAGTAAAAGAAAAATTTTAAAGTCCCTCTCTCAGGCTTTAGCACACCAGCTCAGCAGCACAGGCTGAAAAAACCTGTGTTTTATCCATGGTGGGTTTGGGGGCATAAGGAGTTTAAAATCTGTGCTAGTTGTCTGATTGGAAATACCAGGTGGTGCCCAAGTTGGGAAGGCCTTCTGAATACCTGAAAAAATTGTACACATATCTCAAACAAGGGCCCAACTCCAGCACAGTTGATTTAGTTTTTTTTACTAAAAAAACCTAGTGCTGCATGGAGTAATTGTATCTGTGTTCTTTCCCAGTTGAGTTTAAATGAAGGACAGCAACTTTGCTGACACCAAGCCTGAGCTAAACAGGGGCATGTGAGAAGAAAATAATCTACCATATAATTTCACTCCCTGTAAGCAAAACAGTAAGAAGCCCTGAGGTTATTTTTCACTGTTTTATGACAAAAGTAGAGTGAAAAATCAGATAGTGGGAACTGTCAGTGCTAAATATCATCATCTGTGTATACGAAGCTTGGAGAGTAGCTGTTAGATCTTTCAAGGTTAATGTAACTGATCTTATTTTGTTGATTGAATAAATGATTATTTCCAGAGGGATTAGTTATAATCCAGAAGTTAACATGTCATTTCATCTTTGATTGTGCTCCTACAAATCTTCCATATAACCTCTCAGGCAGACATCTCTGCAAGCTCAGCACTTTTTATAGAGGGATTTGTTGCAAATCAAACTGTTGTGGTGTATCTTTGTACGAGATCTGAAAATAAATATTGTGATGATGCATTTTCTCCTTTGAAAATGCAGATTCACTGAAAATGAAAGGTTTCACAAAACTTTGGGCAAGACATATGACCTCCTTATTGTTCTTCCAGCTGTGGTGATGCTGAGAGTCCTGGGTTTCTACACCCACTTTCCTTGGAACCCTGGCTTGCATTTATCCTCTTAGATATCTGTAGGAGGTAGTAAAGGGAAAATTCTGTAAAACTGGTGCTGAAAAGTCCCCCCATGGGACTTTATGCACAGGCAAATAGGACTTGGCAATTGTAAGGAGTGTGAAATGGGGGCTGGAAGGGAAGGAGGATAAAGGGTGGCTGAATGTGCATCTTCACCAGGAATGCCTGTTGTGCTCTCAGCCAACTTCTCTGGTGCTCAGCTGGAATATGCTGCAAAGTGGAGTCACCTTTGGCTCTGTGCACAGGGACAAAGAAAATATTTTCAAAGCAAGGCATCTTTCCAAACTTAATCAGCCAAAACATTTTTAAGCCTCACCAATCCAGCCCACACAGCTTTTTTAATTTAATTGGCATTATTAAGTTCTTTAAGGAGGAGAAAGATACATTATAAAACAAGTATGAATATAGAGATAGCTTCAAAATATTTGGAAGTACATCAATTTGCCTCTGAATAGAAATATTAGTGAAAGAATGTGACCTGCATAATGCAAAATCTTTGCTTTCTCACCAGGTGTTCCAGAAGAATAACAAACATTAGAGAAGCTCAGGAGGTCACAGCATCCCTTTCTGTTTCTCAACTTTGCAGAAGTCCATGTTTTCCAATGTTGTAATATAGTTTACTATATATTGTCTTTCTACTTGTATTAATATTTTTTAGAATATAATTATAAANGAGAGGCTGATGAGGTGTGTTCTAGGATTTACAAGCTCCAGACACTCCTATTCATACAGAGGTGATCATTGCCTCCGTAGTAACAGGTTTTGCCTCTGTCTCTTGGTAAATCAACATTTCTCTGAGTTCTTCTCCCCCTGCACTGCCTTGTTGTGCAGGCCCACCCCCCCTCCCCAAACTACCAGCAGCATCTTCTCTCTCTCTGCAAAATGTTTCCTTCCCTCATTGCCTTGGGGATGCTGCTTCTGCTGCCACCCCTCTTCACACCTCAGACACCTTCCTGCAGAGGGTGAGCTGGGAAATCTGCTTGTGCATGGCTGGGCCTCCTCTGCTGCAGTCTGGATCAGGAAAAAATCCATAAAGAGGTGTGCAGCAGAGGTGAGGCTGAGGTGCAAAGTGTTGCTGGTTCAATGTCCATGGAGAAGTGAGACCCGCAGGTGGATTTGTTACTGCTGCAGGATAATCCACCCAAGGGGTGGGCTGTGCTTCTGGTCTCCTTCCCCTCACCCTTCCCATCCCTCCCTGTGCAAGGTGCCTGCTGAAACCTTTGGCACAGGCAGGATTCTTCTGCCTCTGCTGCAGCTCTCTGGGGCTGCTGGGGTTGGCTTTAGATTGCAGTCTTGGATTTAATCACTGTTTTGACAGGCTGCAAAAAAATATTGCTGTTGGCACCAGGAGCAGAAGGAACATGAGCAGCCCCAAACAGAATGAACTGAAGAAAAAGAGCTTGTTTAGCTGGGGGCTTCTCTCCCTGCTAAATTTCAGCAAGTGGCAGAGGTGTGAGACCTTCTCAAAAATAGGTGACAGACATAATTTCTAATAGGGAGTATTAGACAGACCCCAGAAATGGGTTCCAGGGAAAGGTGAGTGCTCTGGGCTGGTTTGCTTTCAAACACAATGCCCATAAATAACAGCTTCCAAGGCACGGGGTGTGGTAATGACTCCTGTGCTCCTGTTAGGGCCTAAATGAGCTGACACCCTGCAAACTTCACACCCTAGACTTGCAAATCTGATATTCTGGATATATAGGATGTGAAGTTTCTGCAGCCCTTTTTATTTACCTGTGCACATAAATAAGCAATTATATTGAACCCGTTGTATCTGTCAAGATATGGTCCTTGTGGGGAAGATGCCCCTTCCTGTGTGTGTGAAGATGCACTGAAGGAAAGCGAGATAATCCCAACCAGTGTTAAACTTGCTGTTTCTTATTTTCTCTGCCTAAATTTATTATTTTTATGCTTAAATTTCTCTTTACCGTTCAGAGATATTTACCTAAACAAATCTGTACATCTGCAATGCAGAAAAGAGTGAAAGCTGTACTCACTTCTGTGTTCAGCAGTATGTTGTACAGGGATTTTCCATAATTAGCTTCTTGCAGCTGTAGGTTTTCCTTACAGTTTTCTGTCATCCAAATGGCATTGAAAGCATCTTAACAATATTGTAGGTTAACAGATTTTTT
>VWYO01013879.1:44286-55482 GCA_013400275.1 Rhadina sibilatrix | reverse complement strand
TTTTTTTTTTTTTTTTTTTTTTTTTTTTTTTTTTTTTACCAGTGTACAAATTCAGAGCTGTAATTGTGCCTGTAGATCCTCTTCTGTGATGTGCTCATTTTAAATACTGGTTATGGAATTCATTTATTGGGGAAATAGATATTACAGATTACTTTTACTGCCACTGTGGTGTGTTCCACTCTTCTTAGCAAGCCTGTGGGCAGTTTTGTTTGGATAGCTATCTATTAGTCATCACTTGCCTGGTATGTGCAAATGTGGGTGATTTTCAAAAGCTCAGCCATTTAAAATCAACAGGTTTTAACATTTTGCTGTTGGTTTCCCAAGAGAAGCTGATTCAAGGAAAGTGCAAGGAACCAGCCAAATAGTTAAAAATTCTTGCTGTGGCATGATCAATCTTTCTCAAATAGGATTGTGGCCCTTGGCATGCTTAAATGACTATTGATTTAATGGTAAAAAATACATTTTTATTAGTTTTTATTTTATTTGTCCTTTGCACTGAGATCCCTCAAAACCGTAAGTATTTATACAAACAATTTATGATCATGTCATAAATAGTCTTCACAATTTAATTAAAAAGTCAAGCAGCATAACTATTTTTCAAGCCCAAATGAGTAAAGATCCTGCCATTTTTATGTCATAGATCAGGATACAGACCATCAGTTTAATCTCCTCTCTTCTCAGCTGATGCACCCATGGCATAATACTGTGTTGATGTGAGCACTTGAGCATTTTCTCAAATGCTTCAGAGTTACCCCAGAAGCTGAAGTAAGCCCTGGCTGTGTTTGTATTTCTCATTGCCCTCCTGAGTGGGTGATCCCTGCTCCTTGCTGGTGCTGTAGGCTGAGCCATGTGTGGTGGCAGGTAATGATGAGTGTGGCTGTGGTCCCCAGATAAACACCCCTGGCTCTTGCCACAAGGAAGTGACATCTCCTGGATGTGCATGTGGTGTTTGGTGATACAGAAACCCACCAGTGCCTGCTGGCATATTGCCATTTCATGGCTGTAAAACTCTCAATTCAATGCATTCTGTCATTTGTCACAGACAAATTGCTGGGTCTGTTCTCCTGTTGTCAGTGGAAAGTCAGGGGGACCTGGCTGCCTCACCGGGTGTGGTGAGGGGAGTGCTGGCTCCTGCTCCTTCTGCCAGCACTCACTGGGGTGCTGTTTATTACACATGGTTATGAAATGATCTTCTGCTTCAGGCCTGGGCAGGCTGGCCCTTTCTGCAGAAATCATCTGTTAAATGCATCTGTCCCTTCCAAAGGGATCCACAGAGCTCTGCAAGACTCCTGGGAAAGGGTGTTGGAGCACAGTCTGCCATGGGGGGCCATTAACTGGGACAGAGGGGACATTGCAGCCTCTCTATGGGAAGAACAAAGTCCCCTTGGCTGTGGGAGACACCTGTGCATCATTTCAGCTGTGATGACTGAGCTGGGTGCCCTGTGTGGCACTGGCAGCACTGAGTGGCTCCCAACATTGTGGCTTTGCTGGGGAGTGAAGCCATCCTGGCACTGTCAGATTCAAGTTCTGTTGCTGTCTGAGTAAGTTTCCATTTATAATTAATTATATAATTATATAATTATATAATTATATAATCATTCTGGTGGCTGTGGGAAGACATTTGAAGAAAGACTTTCTGCATGGCCAGTCTTGCCTTAATGTCCTGTGCTGTACTCACCTGAATAGAAGGTTTCTTCACAGCTGCAACTGGCCCATGTAAATGCCTGGGTGTCCCTGCCCTTACCTGTGCTGGTGTCCTGTTCAGCTTTATCATTTCAGAGATTTAAGACTGAAAATAGGAATATGATTTCCAAAGTCAGATACTGGGCTGCAAATGGCACATGTAGACACCTGCACATGGGCTCTGTGGGACCTGCTGGTGTGCAGGTACCAGTGACTACCTGAAACTAGCTCAGATGGTGTGGTTTATAATGGGAGCTTCAAGAAGTTTTCCAGATTTCCCTTGGACTGCTGGAAAGTCTGACATTCTGACAGCCCCTTAGCACAGGATTTAATCTGGAGAAGTCTGATTGGGAATGTCACTAATGCACATAAATATCTTAAAGGTGGGTACCAGGGGATGGTGACAGACTTTTCAGTGGTGTCCAGTGACTGGACAAAGAGAAATGTCCATAAACTAAACCATAAGAAATTTCACCTTGATATGAGGAGGAACTTCTTTAGACTGAAGGTGGCAGAGACCTGGAACAAGAAGGTCATGTAGTCTCTATGGAGACCTTCCAAACCTGTTGTCTGAGTTTTTGCTGTCCTCCTCTGTCTCTTTAAGAAGTTCTTCTAAAGTTCTATTTCAGCCTTCTGTATTTACCTTTTGCAATGAAGTCAGACATGATTTTGCATAAACAACTTTCTTGTTATTGTAACTATCTAACAATGTTTACATTATTTTCTTAAGGAGGAGACTGTTAATGGACTGTTGGGTTGCCCAGTGTGGTTGAAGAAGAAGATTTTCTTCCTCCAATCCTTGGTCACTGCTGGAATTCTGGAAATGTTGAAGTCTGTAAATAAACTGCCTCTTTTCTGCCTTGGACATCTCAGTGTGTGGGTGTCATTTCTTTGTATTGTGTGCAACAAAAACCAACCTGGAATTGTTTGTGTCACTTTCTCCAGGTGACCCTGCCTTGGCAGGGGGGTTAGACTGTAAATGGTGGGTGAGCAGGTAAGAGGTGCTGCCTAGAACCCTGCCAGCCTGATCACCAGAAACATCCATAGCTGAAGGACTCGACGTGCAGGGAATTGAAATGAAGTTCAAGGGAGGCTGGGTAGGTGTTTGTTCAGCAGCTTGTTTAGACTTTAATCACAGTTAAATCTTTTAGTTAGATAATTGTTCTATCAGATGACAATTTGAATTGTATTGAAGAACAATATGCTAAAACATCTTCAGAGGGAAGCAGCAAAGGAGATGAGTTTGGATTCCTTCTTGTTCATTTCCTGCCTATCATCATGTGGTTCCCATGTTTTCAGATTACCTGAGTTGCATAGCATGTTTTTTCCTCTGCAAACACTGGCTCCAAACACACATTTTCCACCACTGCCTGACAGGATAGCTTGGGAAGCCAAGACTCATTATCAAAGGCCAAGGCCTCTGAGTAATTTGCCTTGGATCAGAAGTTGTTACACTTCCAGCTGTGCTGTGGGAATTGGGACTAATTTCCTACTGATGATATGCCTGAGTTTTCCATTTGTATAGTTTCAGGATTCAGGATCTGTATTTCTCACAGGCTTTGCTATACTAAACACCAAGTTGCTAGGTGGTTTCAAAGTCCTTGAAGTAAAGCTACATACAATTTTTTTTTTTTTTAAGAAATTAATTTAGGCTGTGCTTCAAGCTATGTTTTCTTCATTCTGTGGCATTGCTGTGTGCCAGGACAAGGAGCATTACAAGTCTAATGGGTTCTGTGTGGTCTTTCTGTAGGACACAAGTCATCACAGGAGGCTGTGTCCCCCTAAAAGCTGTGCAGTGCATAGCAGTGAGCCTTGACCTGTGCTGGGCTGGAGGTGTTGGGATGCTTGAGGCAGCTGGAGGTTTTCCTGTTTCCAGCCAGTTCCCTGCAGCTCCCTGGGCTGAAGGTGAGCAAATCTGTGCACAACTGCAAATCATGAGATGTACCAAGTTCTCCATGTTGCCAGGGAAACATCCAGCTGTAGACACAGCCCTTAAGGTTTTTGCTCACTTTGCTCAGTCCCGTGGACGGAGCAGTCCCTCATGGACTACCAGTCTGGCTGCTGTTGGTGGAAACTGGGAATGCTGCAAAATCTGAGGGGGAAAAATTGCTTTGGAGATCTTGGCAAAGAAGACTTATGCAAAGGAAATGGGAAACAAATAAGCAAAAAGTTGCATCTTGTTGTTGGGGTGCTTTTTTCCCCCATAAGAATGGGAAAAAAGGGTTTTGTTTTGATTTGAGTATTAGTGCATTTGAGGATTTACCATGCAGGTGCCAAAAATAGTGTGTTCCTGGGCAGGGGAATGCAGGAATTTGGTGGTCTCCATCCAAAGCTCAGTAATTTCCCACAGGGACCTTATGAGAGCAGATAAAACTGGCCCAGGACAGGGGCAAGAGTCCAGATGTGTGGGGCTGCCACAGGGCACACAGCCTGTGGCACAGCAAGCTTTGGGAATTGCACTGAGCTCCATGCTGAGCTGGCAGCTGGGTCTTAGTGCCAATGAAACCAATGGCAAAGCACTGACTGTTTTCAGGAGCAGGCAAGCTGAGCCAAAATTGGCTGCTGCTATGTCTCATTTGCATGGAAGTTAATTACCTACATCTTCAGGTTCACTTACCCTTATGGAGATGGGCATTAAATCTGGCCTCTGCTGGTTCCTCAGTCCCCTTTGGGCTGGTTCCTGTGGTCTCTGAGGCAAAACCCTCGTTTCAGGTGCATTTTTGTCTTACCTCTGCAGAAAGAGCCTTGGTTAGTGACAATCATGTTGGTGTCCCTGCTTTATTATTCAAACTGTATGGAAATGTGCTTAGAACATGGTAGTGAGGTGGAAAATCTTCTTGGACAGGTAATGCATCTACCAGACATGAAACTTGTAAAGGGTCTGAATGCAGCTCTGACCAGGATTTCAAATGGAAATGTTCTCTCTGAACATGCAAGGCCAGGAACTTTGTCCATCTCTGACTTTGGCTGTCCTTCGAGCAGTGAATAGACTGCAGAATTCCAGAAATATTTTCCAGTCTAAGTTATTATTCCAACCCATATTACGATACTATGAATGTGAATTAGTAATAATGGTATGACATATATGAGCTCTGGGCAAATGTAATTGGAATATATCCCATAGCATCCTCATTTTTCCTCTCCTCAGCGAAGTGAGATGATGAAAGTTCGCATGCACTTAGTATAGACAAATATTTGTGCAGAGCACTTGCCTAAATTGAAGTCTAAAAATGCATTTTCTGATTATTCTAAATGCAGCCTGCAGTGTTTGAGTTTTTTGGTTGGTTAGTTGGTTGGTTGGTTGGTTGTAGAGTTTTTGTGGTGTTTCGGGGTTATTGCAATTTTTCATTTGTACTTCACTAATAAAGAGATAATAATAAAAAAAAAAAGTCATATGAGAAATCATGAATCTAGTAATGAACATTTCAATGAATGATTTCTCATTGCCCATGACTCTCTAAGCTTATTTCAAGCCGTCTGCAGCTGTGACTCTGCTGTGCAACTTCTTATCATCCAAGCAAAATGTGAAGTCTGATGTGGGTCTTTAAGATGAAAGGGAAACCCTTTCTTAGATAAGCAGCTAATTTTCCATGTTGGTGTTTCCAGTGATGAACATCCAGTTAATATGCAAGTCAGTGCCTTGCACTGGGGAAACTGATGCCAACTATTTCTGCAATGTCAAGGGGTGTCACTGGAGTTAGTGGGGGCAGCAGGGCAGAGGCTGGGCTGAAATGGCTTCACCACACACAGAACCTGTGAAAGCAGCACAAAATTTGGAATATTTTGCATCTTTTCATGTATCTCATCTGAAAATGTACTTTCCCCCCGTTACCTCTGCTTTCCCTCATTCATTTACTGCTTAACTAGTTTTACGGATTTAATAGCAAAGATTCACCAGTGAGAATCAAATGTGGTTTTCATGAAAGATGAAGAAAATTACGTGTCCTGTAGTTTGCATTTGGAGTGACTGTTTCCAAGTGCTCTGCTGTCCAGGTTAATTAATGGGTGGCAGGTTCCTACTTGCTCTTTTCCTTTTTTTGGCAATGGATGGAGAATAGAAAGGCAGATGAGAACCAAAAACCCCAAGTTATATTAACAAAAAGATTAATGCATTTAAAGGAGAGCTGACAGTGTATGCACATGGTAACTATTTGAAAATACATGTACAGATTAAGGAAAGCTGGATAAGAATTGGAATTTCCCATTGGAAAGCTGGAGCAGCTAGGGAAGCAGCTCCAGTGTTTTTCTTTATAGAGGAAAATACTTGGGGTGGCAGGGAAGAGCATTTCCTGAGCTGCTGTGAGTTAAGGACTGTGGAGGAGGTTAGTATTTAATCCTGTAGGCAGGGGAAGGCTGGAGATACAAAAAGCCCACTGGGTGAAAGGTGCACAACAAGACAGTAAAAACTGTCCAGAAGGAAATAGGTAATATGAGGGGTAACATGCTTAAACCTATTCTGGATTACCCTAGGCTGATTTGTACTGAATGCTCCCTTTTCCCTCCCCTCTATGTGGTTTTTACTAGCTTCTATCTATTTCAAGGTTTAAAAAATGTATATCAATTTCTTTCCTAAGCACAGGAAGTCAAAGAGCTGAATTTTAGCTGTTAAGCTAAAGCAGCCTAAATAAATGATTGCTACATCAGGCAGCAAGCGTGCACCCGTCCATGAGGCCCTGAGAGGGGAAAATTGCTTCTTTTTCATGGGAGGACTGAGCTGATTAAAATATTCAGTAGTTCTTTCTGTTCAGGCTTTATCGTGAATATTCGCATTCTCCTCTCAGTAGGAAGACAGCACATATTCCCTTCTTGGCAGAAATTTTAAAAGCAGCCCCCTTCACCTGCATCCACCTTTGAGAGGCAGCATGTGCTGTGCTTGTGGCCAGAGGTGCATGCATATGTTGGTGCCTCTTCACTGTTTCATTCTGCCTGTATCCTGCAGTTGCTGTTTTGGTCAGGGCAGCCATCCCTGGGGTTTAGCAAGGCTTCAGGAAGCCACTGGATCCTCAATTTGACAGGGAGGTGTCTTCAGCCCTGCTCAGAAAGCATGGCTTTACTAGACCTGAGTGCCTCTGGACAAAAGCTGTTTTCCATAGGCCTGTCTTGCCCCCACTGATAGGTGAGATTTATTTGAGAAGTTTTAGCAAGTCCCTCAAAGGACACACTCCTGACTGCTTGCAGGGGAGGTGCAGCAGAGCCATTTCTGGCTTCAATTGTGATTCAATTTGCCCAGTCAAAATTCCTTGGAAACTCTCCTACCTTTTTGTCCTGGCAGACATATAGCTAAAGTGCCCTGAATGATCACAGCATTAACACAGTATAAGGAGTTCTATCATTCAGTGTCACCTCATTGCAGCTAAGAGAAGTGCAATGCCAAATGTAGTGCCATTTGACATTTGACAAATGCAGAATAACTCCATCTGCCAATGGTACAAACTGGATTCAGCTGCAGCTTCACACACCTTCAAGAGGCTGGAGAGAATCAAAAGTCTGTTTAACATACCTGAGTGTTTGGGTGTAGTTGTAAGGTAGATGGTATTTCATGCTCATTAGTCAAGGGCTAGGGGAGAAATTCAATTGTTCAACACTGATTAAACTTGTCCTTGCTGCTCTGACTAAAACACATCTTCACTTTGGAGCCTTCCTTAAAAAGACAATGAGTCTAGGTTGTACTAAACAGAGAGTAATGTTTGGGTAAAATTTTAATTTGCAAAAATTAAATTTTTCTTGAAAAATTGCGAGAAAAGCAAGACTTAGTTGATACAAGCTGCAAGATGAAGTCTTTGGTGTGAAAAGTCCTCTCTTGAATTGACCCATCTGACGTCAGTTCTCCCCTCTGGAACGATTAGGGAAGCCAGGGAACAGAGGAATCATGCAAGAAGCAAGAGAGGGAGAGTTTCCCAGGCTGTTCCAGGGTCTACAGAGGCAGAGCCCATCCTCAGCAGTGCTGGGAGCTGGGAATCCAGCTTTGTCTGTGCTGAGAAATTTGGCCTCTGTAGTAAAACACAAACACAGTTCCAAAGCTGTTTTAGTGAGCAGAATAGGCTCAGTTAGCAAATGGAATTCATGCTGGCACTACCTATCTCTGCTATTGCATTTTGTCAACAGGGAAATGTGGCAGATAGAAGCAAGTTGTTTTTCTTTTTTTTTTTTTTTAATTCTATCACTAGTAGAGCTTGGCAGATCCTGGGGCAAACCTGGTGTGAGTTGCCAACCCTATGACTCCAGGCATGCTAAGGGAGGGATTAAAACAAACACCAGATCTTTCCTGGACTCACTGATAAGCTTAATGTGGGCACTAAGCAGAAGCAAAACCTCTCTCTAACTCCCTGCCAAAGGACTCCTTGTCCCCAGAGGCATCTGGGAGAGGAAGTATTATGCAAACTCCAGTTCTCCAGAGAGGTTTTAGGAGTATATCTGCTAAATTCGTGGGCCTGGGGATGGGGCAATGATCTCCACAAACCAAACCTGCCAAAAGAACTTCCAGAGCTGGTCACTGCATTCTCGTGTCTCCTTTGGGTTCACTTGGCTGTGGTTGCTGGATGCATCCAGGTGCCATCAGATTCCCCTGAGCTATGAATTTCAAGGGGAAAGAAAAGGTGTTAAATTATTTTTTCCCTAGCTTTTCTGCAGTGTGATCTCCAGACCCCTTTGGAAAGTGAAATTGCATACTGGTTTTCTTTGTTGGGCTTCAAGAGTGGGGCATTTTTTCTGCTCTGCGGTGCAGCATGCTCTGTTTCTCACAGCTATTAACCTTGTAAATGTGGGTCTTTGAAACTCAGCCACTTAAGCATTTTTAGTTGTTACCTGGGGCTTGATATATTTTTCCTGAAAATGCATAATTACAGAAGTTTATTAGGAGAAACTGCCATTGGCTGAGCTCTGCTCCACCATAGCCCAGATCAGGTATGTGATCTGTTGAGGTTTATTTTCTCATCTCATTGCACACAATTTTAAAAGTCAGGCTTTTGAACTAGGGAGGGAGAGGTCTGCCCTCTTTTACCTGCTGAAATTAGTAATAACTAGAAGCTGTCAAGTGATGATGGGATAGGGATGAATCTGAGGAAGGAATAGAATGGGGCTACTGCACATCAGCGTGCTACCAGAGGGGAACTCCCTTCACCTTCTGCTCTTCAGGGATTTCTGTCATTAAAGTAGGAAACAATGAAAGAAAAGAAAAATGGCTCTAGGCTACTTAATTAGTGAGTCTCTGGCAAGTGCAGAAGGTTGGACCAGTCCTTGGGACATTAATGTTTGTTTTTCAGGGGCAATTTTTCTTTTCTACGCTGTTCCTTCCCAGGTGGACGTGCGGGTTAAAACTATCTCTGCATTGTTTCTAGAAAAGAATAGCTGCAGCAGCTTGATTCAAACCTCTCAGAAAGCTGCAGTGCCACCCCAGCTCAGCAGGCAGTGGCTGTTGAAGCTGTTTTGGGGGTGTGGATTGTGGGAACCCAGTGGAGGATCTTGCTGGGCTTCGTGCTGCTGTTGGTGTGGCTTCTCTGCCTGGTGCCGCATGGCATGGGCTCTTCTTGTGTTGTGAATACCACATCCAGCTCTTCCTGCAGTTTTCATTTTTTCCTCTACTTTTTCTTGTCTTTCAACATTTTTACAGGTATTCCTTAAAAATAGTAAGAAATAATGAGTACAATGGATAACTCCATGTATATATCCCCCCATAACCCCCCAACAATTCAATAATCTAAAATGCTGTTTATTTGCCACATCCAGACCTTATCCACCAGCAAGCTGGTGCTCTGCTGGACTCTCTGCCAGCAGCACACAACCATGAATGAGAGGAGTGAGAAAGCAAGAGGGATGTGAAAGAAAGCACACAGAACATTGTGTTTGTCTAAGAGCACTAAAGAAAGTGCTACTAGAGCAGAAAGAGTGTTGGATTGTCCTGGGCCCTTCCCATTCCCAAGAGAAGTGCTTCAGAGAGAGCCAGAGGGGCTGTGCCAGCCAGGTATTCTCCAGGGTATCTGAGTTATCAACATGATTGAAAATGGTCCACGTTGCAAGGGGTAACACACTCTCTGGCCTGATGCACTGATGCAAAAACTGAAACTTCCCTTCGTTGCTGGGGAAGGAAAATCTGGAAAGAAATGTAAAGAAAGGAAGGCTGAAAAGAAAGGCAAAAAATCTACTTGCTTTACAAGACAGGAAAAACTTGTGGGACATTCAGTGGTGTTTGTTGGACGAGATGTCACCTCCATGGCTCCGGGTAGCTCACTTGCCCTGTGAGCAGTGCTGTGGTCCCTGGGAGATCAAAGCAATGGGGCACTGGTGCAGCCTTTGCTGTTCCCATCCCATTCAAGAGGAAGAGTTTTCTTTTCCCATTTTAATTTGTGCCACTGCTGACAGCAGAATTTGCCCAGGCAGAAGCTGCTCTTACAAGAATTATGTTCCTTTTCTAAAATTGCTTCCACTAGTGATTACTTAAAAAGAATTCGAATGGCTGCCACGCCAACTCTTAAATGAGAGCTGCTCACAGAGCAGCTCAAGAGATCTCCAGAGAAGCAGCAAATGAAAAGTCTCTTCTGTTTCTGGATTCTTAATCTGCTCTGAAGTGGGGCTGTGAGCCAGCAGGGTGTGGGGAGCCCTGTCTGTGGGTACTGAGCTGAGGACTGGGCAGGCTGGCTGGGCTAGCTGGTATTGAGAGCTGGCTTGCTCCTTCTCCCTCCATGCTTGGCTTTCCTTTGTTTTCAAAAGCTCCATTTGGAGCCAGACCAGCAAACTGGAGGCCAAAGTGTGTGAAGATAATGTGGGGAGAGACCTGGACCAGAGCAGCAGCTGCGAGCTGGGATGTGACTGGTAGAGATGAGGCCTGCAGGGGAAGGAGAAAAAATAAGTGCTTTGGGTTGGGAATAAGGTTGTTCTTTCCTGCCTTGGCTGCCAGAGGGATGCTGGGGGTTGAGAGCTGCTGAAGAGCTGATTTTTTTCTGGCAAAGGGATGCAAGCCTCCTGACTACACCCCACTGCAAGGATGAATTGGCACCCAAACAAAATAATTCTGTGCTGAGGCTCTCTCTCCTAAAGATCTGTCTGAGGGGAGAAAAATAAAGGGAAGGAGAAGAAAAACAGCCAGCAGAGACACCTTAGAAAGAGCAGTTCCTGGTTGATGCTGCACTGAAAGCTTTGAAAATCAGTGGTGACAATTGCAAGGTGCTGCACAAGGAGGAGAGCAGCTTGAACTGTGGGCACAGAGCTCCAGATCCCTTGCAGACACCGGGGCCAGGCTGCTGGAAGCTGGGTGAAAAGCCACTCTCAACGTGCAGAAGTGGAAATGTCACACTGCAAATCACGGGACGGGTGACAGCCCTCAAAATGTTACGGTGGCACTGTTAAATAGAAGGCCCAAATTTAAAGGGTACCTTGGGAGAAGTGCCTGCTTGTCTTGTGTATTCTATTTCATCTGTTGAAAGCAGCTGGGGAGATGTTTTTTCTTTATCTCTTGTAGCTCTGGGGGGAGGGGGGCGGGTGCGTTCTGATAATGGGCCAGCTGTTAAAACCAGGTGG
>VWYO01013879.1:16400-40431 GCA_013400275.1 Rhadina sibilatrix | reverse complement strand
TTTTTTTTTTTTTTTGTTTCTGTGTGCTTACAAAGAAGCTGACCTTGTTACTCTGTTGATGAGCTTGCAGTGCAATACAAACAAAACCAGCCAACACTTGCTGTTAGATGCACAGGGCATTAATTCCATGAAGACATGAAGACATGAGCATACAGCCCCTTTGCTGGCTAGTGGCACACAGCAAATACAGTCATATATCAAAACTTTTTTTTCTTTTTTTTTTTTTTTTGTGGGGTGGCTGTGGGATTACCTGTACATCTTTATATGGTCACTCAGTTAAAAAAAAAGGAGCACTTTGGTGGTTTTCCCACCTGTGGCAGATGGCCTGGGCTGGGAATGTGCAGCGAGCCAGAGGCAGTACTGCTGTGTGTGCCATGCTCTCCTCCCCCTGACAGTCCTTTCTGTGTCCCCTGGCTGCTCGTGGCTCTCAGCTTGCAGGGACCTGCACAGAGGTCTCAGAGACAGCCCAAGGCAGGCAGGGGTGGCACTGATTAATTGCCTTTCCTAATGATGCACTATTAGAGGGGTTTTAACCTGTCCTGGGAAAAGGACTTTTGTTTTGCTGTTGAACTAATAAAGGTTAGGCAGCATTTGAATTACTGCTTTGGCACTTTCCAAAGACTATGAACATGTTTGCATTAGGTTCTCTACTCAAGAGGTTTGTATATCCCATGTCTTGTCTAGCAGGACTGGCCATCAGTCTTTCCTGATGCTGTCTGTTGTCCCAGTGTCTCCAGTGACTATGCAAAGTGCTGGATGCTACATGCACACTCCAGATTTATCAGTGCAGTTTGCATATGCTTAATATTTGTGCCTCACTGATGTAAAACTTGAATATTATTGGTTTATTAACTTTTTTTGGGGATAGGAAGGTCATTACTCTGCTTTATGGAGGTGTTTAAAATGTGCAGAACTTAATGTTCTTTGATTGCATGCATAAAACTTGTGGGAAATACTGTAATAAAGCTTATAGAGCAGATAGTAAATGTCCTCATGTTTGGAAGGAACTGGATGTGCTTTGTGTTTCCTGATGAATGGTTCATCAATGTTAAGAAACAACTTTCCATTAATCAGGGTGTATTTCAGCAGCCTGCCCCACATGCCTGTGTGGCTTGGTAAAGGAGCAAGTGTTACTTTTTGTGAACCTGAGTCTGCTTCTGGGAACCTTCCACCACTGTCCCTTACAGGCTCTGGTCTCTCCTCTCATATCCCATGCAGTTCCTCAAATTTTCCCTTTCAGTAAGCAAACAAACATAAAAACTGGCAAAAGTTTAGTACTGAAAATGTTTTCATTTTACTTGCTGGTAGGATATCATTGTCTCAAAAAGACAAAACAAAACAAAAAACGTGCTTGTTGGAGTAAGAGAACAAATCAGAAAAGCATGAAGAGGAATACAGGGAAAATTCTCCTGCCAAACCTTTGAGTCTGACCATGCCAATGCTGGTGATCTCTTACGGCTGCTGAGGGTGCAAGATGAGGAAGAATTGGACTGGACAAGATTGAACAACCTTTCAATCCTCCTCTGGTACTGAAGTCTAAAATATGCTAAAAGATCTGTAGTTTATCTTTCATATATAGGTTTGTAGTGACTTATTTCCAGTTTGCCTGTTCTCAACTAGTGAATGAATGTTGCACAATTAATTAATTTATCAATCATATTCAGTAAATGGATTGTCTGATCTGAAACACAGAGGGAGAAATTAAACAGATTAATGTCTTTTCTCAACTGAAGCAAAGGCAGTGATGAGAGCTGGCTGAATTAACCTCAAAATGAATTGACATCCTTTCTGCAGACACAAGCAGTTTCTGTCATGTTTGGGGTCAAGTTATTCAATGTCCATGAAGCAGTCAGGAATGCTGGCAAAGCTGGGACTTTTCAGAACATCAGCCTGTGTGGTAACTCATGCCAGCCTGCCAACATCCATCTTTTATTGGCCTTTATCTTTTCAGAGGAGGAGGAATGACTTGATGTTTTCATCCCTCTCTGTCAGTGCCCAGTCATTATGGGAGAAACTGATGATGGAGCCAAGGTGTTTAATTCACAGATCACAGGACTGCAGCAGGGAAACCTCCCTCCCTCCCTCAGGAGGAACCTCCATCTGCCTCCCAGCCAGGAATCCAAGCCCAAGCACTTCCTACAGAGGCACCACTCCAGCACTTAGTGGGTAGCAGGACAGGAGCTGACACACTCTGCATTGACAGATCTGTGTTCAGAACTGGGGGCTCCATAAGGAAGGTTTTTTCTGGGCAAGCTAAACAGGGTATGGTCCTAGAAATAGACATTGCTGGAGGTAGCAGACATCCCACAAACCAGGCAGAGCATGCCTTACCTTGTATCCCATCGTTTATTGGAAAGGGCTGTCACACCACTGAACTCACCCTCCTGGTGCCCTGCTGCTTGGAGAGGGGGTAGGACCTGCTGTAGGAGTGGAAAGCAGGAGGGAGAGTGGCTGAGAATTTGTGAGGTGCAAACTGAAGAACTCAAGTTCTTGGTGAGCTCAGAAAACACATTCAAATAGGCCAGCGGGGTGCAGGCTGATTGTTCCTGTGCATTGTCAGCTCCTGTGATGGGAAACAAAATTTGTGGAGAGATCCAAAAGGTCTGGTTTTGGTTCACCTGGGCCTCTGAACTGGTGAATGCAACGGGGAGAAACAGATACCTTCAGGAGGGTGAAGCCTGAACTGAGCAGAGGCAGTGACTTCCCTGCCACGGGCAATGGAGTTCCACCACTGCCCAGAGCATTTGTGCCACCTCCCAGGAGCCAGGCAGAGGGGAGAGGAGCTGCCAGGCTGATCCACTTGGCTGTCACCTCCTTTTTGCTCCTGAGTGAGCTCACAGTGAGTAGAGCTCCCAAAAGCAAGAGCCTGCCCAGAGCTGAGCAGATTGTGGAGAGCAGCTCCCTGCCAGCCGTGCTCCCATCCCTGCCTGGCTCCCGGGGACGCGCTGCCAGTTCAGCTGCTCCTGGTGCCAAGCTCTGGCTTTACTTTCGTGCATGCAAGTTATCCTCTGAGAACACAGAACTGCAGAGCTAATCTGTGTTCTGAATTTGCCATTAAAGTTTATTTTCAGCACATTATTCAAAAAATCCGCTGCACAGCTGTTCCGCATCAATCTCTTCCTTCTTGCAATTTTTTTCCTTTGGCAGGAGGCAGTTTTCTCTCTGTTTGTTTGTTGCAGAGCCATGTACAAGAGACAGGAGCCTGATCAGCACTTGGGGCAGGAAGAGAGTCTGTGGAGGTGGGTTTTACCTGAGACATAGACTTTAAAGAATATAGGATTTTAGGGAAATTCAGATTTTAGTTAGAAATAAGCCTTATGGTTGTTGAAGTTAATGAAAAGCTTTGTAGTTAGCTAAGGAAGACTAGGCTTGAGTTAACTTTCTCCAAATAACTGATTGCTTGTCAACTTTATGTTTGCTTAGCTGTGCTTGCAACAATAAATAGGGAACCTGATAAATTGGTTTAGGGACACAGGACAATTGCAGAGACTCCCAATTCTGAAAATTACTGAAAGTCACGTACCTTGCATTGAAAAGGTAGAAAGTTTAGGGCGATGAAGAGTCATTTTGCTTCCTCATTTTAAACCCACTCCTCTTTAATGGGACCACAGACCCCTTTCAAAGGACAAACTACGCATGCTTAATTGCTTTTTGGCTAATTACCATACGAAGTGGGGAATGGGATGTACCAGGGTTATGAATATGCATTTGTATTTTGGATATTCAACAGTTTTGTTTTCTGTAAGGCGTGGTATGTTTTTGGGGACTACCCCACATGCTGTCCAGCTCTGCAATAAACATACACTTTCTAACTTTAAACTGTTAGAGAGGTTTTTTTGTCTGTCTCAGGTGGATATCGGTATTAGGTCGATATTCATATTTTTAATAAATCATACCTAAGAGGAATTTGGAGAGGAGGTGAGGAAGAGTAACCCATCACCTGAGACATCTCTGCCTCACTCCAGTGCAGGTTAGGGCAGGGATTTCTGAAGCACAGATACACCAGGCTGCTCTGAGGTTTGGGGAGAGAGGACTCCATCTGAATTATCCTGCCAGCCTCATCACTAACAGCTGTAATGGCTGTGCACAGGCCAGCTCACCTCCTTTACTAATGACAAGAGGATTTAAAGCTGAATGTTTCCTGAAAATAAGATTAGTGCAACAGAGGGTTGCTTCTGGGTAACTGTGTAAGGTCAGAAATTTAGTTCTAACTTTTGAAAATCACCCTTTGGGCAGCTAAAAAATGATGTTACAATAGCCCATTGATACTGTAGTCCTGAAAGTAAGTTCTCTTTACATAGGTCCTTTAGACATTCAATTACTTATTTGAATTAACCATTAACTGTTATTGGATTTAATTATTTGATATTTGTATTAAATAATATTATAAAATACTGTTTATATATAATATTTAATATTTATTTAATTTTGTTATTGACTTAATTACTAACTGTAATGGAATATTATTAACTACTCCTTGAATTGACTACTAACACAACACAAATTGATTCCTTTGAATAGCACAGGCCCAATCTGTAATGCAAAGTCAATTTGTCCAGGTACTTCTAAGCACATGGTTTGCAGTTGTCCCCTTTTTCAACCCAGTTACTCAGAAAAATGCCTGCACTACTGTGATATTTTTTAAAAAGTAATTTATTTTTCTGAGCAGCTCTATCTTCCCGTGTTAACAGACTCTGAAACAGTTCAAAGCAGAAGGTGGATGGGCATTCAGTCAAAGTGGGAAATGTCAAATCTGTAAGCTGGTGAATGTTGTACATTGCAACAGGGAGAGTTTAGGATGGACAAGAACTGGAAAATATGTACAGCATCATTTTCCCTACAAATTTAAGCCTGAACTCTGCTGACCCATCCATCCCATGTGCAATACTATTAGATGCAGCATGATACTGGCAGTAGCAGAACTGGAAAGGAAATATGTGTCTTAGAAAATGTATCTGGTTGGAAATAATGTTCATCTACAGCATTTTTTTTTAATCATATGATCTTCAGCATTCAGTTTAAATTTACCCCATTCAATAGCCTGAAAGCCATGAGGTGTTCCAAAGGGGATGTTTTCCTGTTAGTTAAATCCCACTGGAGTCTAAGACAGAGCCCTGTGACTTTCAACCAGAAATGTGTGGCAGTGCTGTTTGGGGAGCAGAAGCCATGTACAATAACTAGTCTAGAAAAAATACATTTGAGCAAATTTCACATCTGTTAGTTCAGATTCTCTTAGGACCAAAATGCTCACAAGGTACCTGGATGGGGAAAAGGAGGTAGATCTTGATTTCTCCCCCCTCATTTGGCTGGGAAGACTCTGCACAGTAAAAGTTAATTTTTTTTTCAATGGCTCTGAAAAAGATGTAAAAAGAAGAAGTGAAAGGAAAGAGCAGCAGATGAAGATGTACAGCAGGTGCGGCAATGTAGTGCCTTGAAAATCAATTTCATAAAATACATCTTAAATGGAGGAAGGATTAAGTTAGGAGGATGGCATGAAAGAGCAGAGGAAAGAGTGATACTAGAGCAGGGAAATGTCAGGGCAGGAAGACAGAGATGCAGCCAATGTTTCAGGGGGAAGATCTGGCGTCTCCCAAGTTTATGGGAATTTTTTTGTTGGATTCTATGGAGCCAATATTCCCACCTTTTAGCTGGTGCTTCCATGTTTTGAATCATGAGTAAGATGCTTTTCTCCATCTGAGCACAACTTGCAGTGAATAGTAACACACCTCCCACAACCAGAGGTGATTAAATTGTCTTTAATAGGTTTCTACCTTCCCCTTAGTTCAAAGGTTTAACCTTGGCCTCTGGACCACCCACTCTCAGAATCATGTCCTCCAAGGAGACTTAATTCCTGTGTGAATAGCTACAGGAAGAGAAAACCCACCTGATTTTCCCATCTGGCTCTGTGTTTGATATGGAGCTAGGAAGAGTGGTTGGTAAGCATAACCTGGGATAACAGCCCTCTGAGGGTTTTCTTGTCTTAAATCTGTTCAAAGACCAGAAAACAAACAAAACAAACAGACAAAGAAACAAACAAATTAGCAGATGTCAATTTTGACAGAGTTAATGAAAAACTGTGGTTTGGGTACTATTTTATGAAATAGGTTTCTACATCTGTTAGTCAAACAAAACAAATTTTTTAATTAGATGCAGTAAGAGAAGCTCTAAAAAAAAGACACAAAGTCCAATTTGAGCCACTGAAAATGAAAGAAACTTCAAAAATTAAAAAAAAAAAATATTGCATTCTTCCTGCAGTTTTAGTTATATCTCAGTATTTTTGATTCATCTTGTTATTCTGAGCTAAAGGGTTTGTGGGCCTAGAAGGCTGTAAGCAAGGGGACACTAGCTGGGGGAAAAGGAGGTTCTCCAGAGGATTTATAGGAAGATGGATTTTCTGACATCCAGGCTGCAGTGGGGAGCTGCTCCATCTCCCCTCTGCACCTCACTGACACCAGGGCTCTGTGTGGAAAGTCCAGCAAACAAATTTCTGCCCCAGTCACAAAGTGTTGGGTTGCTCTAGGGACACTTTGTGGCTTTTGTGAAAACATGTCCTGAATGCATTTTTCTTTCATTTTGGTGAGGAATGGGGAATGTTTGGGAATCTCAGAAAATGCTCAGGTTAAATCCTACCCCCAGTGAGGGTACAGGAGCTCCCTGTAGCACCTTATCAAACAGCAGAGCAAGAATATGGCCTTTCTTTAGGCAAGTGGACTCCTTCCTGAGCTGTCCTTCTCTGTACATCAGAGCAGAGCTGAATCTCTCCAGATGAAATGGAAATAATTTCCTCTTGACACAAGTTCATCCTGATGTAAGGCTTAATTGATAGCTCGCAGGGCACTTGTGTTTTCCAGGCTGTTGGTTTTGCTCTAAGCACAAATTTACTCAGTGATGAGAATATTTTGACAACTCTGCCTATCTATGCTCAGGAACTGCAGTTTGGTGTGAATTTTCAGGGTGTGTTGACCCAGTTTTAAAGCCTAAAATGAGCATGCTCTAGATTGATATGGAAATACTGTAGTTGGCAAAATAAAACAAAGAAATTGTAAATAATCAGAAGTACAGGACATTCTGCACAAGAACTTTTAGGAGAGTTCTGCTTAGCTGGCAGAGGCGTGTTTTTGTCCTTAGACTTTCTCTGGAAGGTAATTAAAAAAAAAAAGGATTCAATTCAGCTTAAAGAAACTTATCATTCTGACCCACTTGCACGTCCTCACGGACACCTCTCTTCAGCAAATCCCTGCCTAGCTGTAAACACACAAAAATCAACATGTCACTTCAAAGAGAATTAGTTTTCACATGTCACTTCATTATTCTTTTTGCTCATCCCAGGTGTAATAAATGTCTTGTTTAGAATTGTCTCTCACTCATATTTGTGGTATTCATTTTTATATGCTTATCAAAGCTTTTTTTTTTTTTTTAGGCAACCCATGGCTCATTCTTTAAGAATAAAGAAACCCTTTTTGGTTTTATGTGTTGTTGTGTGACTAGAGCTGGGAAGCTTGTGCTTGTTTGCTTTAGATGATGTAACAAATTAGCTTCTTCCAAAATATTATGCTCTGGGGACTGTGATCACAGGAAGCATGAGAGAACATTTGAATACATTACCAGATCTCTGCAATACATACGTGTGTTTTTTGTGTATGGAACAGAAGTGTTGAAAGCATTTTGATAAAAACTCTCCTGACAGTGTGTTTGTGCTGTCCATACAGTCAGAAAAACATTTACATGCTGGAACATAATTGATTTTGGTACATGTTTTGAATGTGGAAAAACATTTGTGCTAATTATACACGCACACAAAAAAATAAGTTCTGTGTTCCTCTCTTTTATTTTTGTGATCCAAAATCCGGCTATAAATAAGAGTGCATTTGCTTAATAAAGAAATATTATCACTTTGCTTCACCACTTCCCTCTTAGGTAAAATTAGCTGTGTTGCTAAGCCATCAAAATGCAGCTGGAAGGATAACAATGATGAGCCCAGCTGTGCCCCTCGTGCTCCCACAGAGCTGCTCCTGGTCCTTGGTTCATCACTGCCTTTTGTCTCTCCTCAGTGAGGAGCACACAGATTATGGCATTGCCATTAAATGTAAATTCTCCTTGGCCACTTTTTACTCCAGTAGCTGCTGGGAAGGTGGCATGGATACCTGCTCACAGCTCCTCCCCAGAGCCTTTTAGGGCAGAATGAGGAATAATAACTAGATTATTGCTGCTGAACGAAGGCAACAAATTACTGGTTGAAGCAGGTGATTGTGATGCTGAACACAGCTAGGAAAGTTAACATCTTGGCAAATAGTTGAAATTTAAAATAAAACCTCACCCCCATTATGTTCTGTATGCAGAGGAACTGGGCAAATAGTGTTTGCTCAAGCCAAAATAACACATTTGGACCAAACTTCCCCTGCATTGGGATAATAAGTGTGGGATTTCACATCTGGCCTTTGAAGCTGGGCTTCCAAAAAAGGATCATCAGTAAATTCAGGTTTTTTACTAAAGCCATCAGAAATTGCTTACCAGGGTTTTGCAGTTTGGTGAATAGCTTCTTATGACTTCTGACTTTGGCTTGATGAGTTTCCTGTTCACCCTGATAGCTTTCAAAATGGAAGGGAGAGTCTAAAATGAGGAAAAACAGCAAGGAACAAAAAATTGTGTTGGCAACTGCAAGCTGTGTGAACACTCAGACCGCCCCAAATGTGGGTGTCTGCAGAGTTACTGCCGAGAACGGCAATGCTCATAAGCAGATTACTGAGTCACGAGCATGTTTCGAATGTGATTACAAGCAGAGAGACAGAATTAGTCTTTGATTTCCATAAAAAATTAATGAGGGAGACAGACAGGGACAGACAAATTGGAGAGTTCACTTGGTTAATTTCCTACCCAGCAGCTATTGTAAATGTTCCTCTTATTTAGCAAAGAAAGATACTAAGTCCATACTGGTTGTGCTGGCCAAGAAAAACTATTGGTGTGCTGGAGGTTTACCTGGGGGCAAGCTGTCAGCAAATTAAAAAAGTGACAACGTGCTCATTTTGGGACATTTTGATGCATCTCTCACAAGTGCAGTCAATTAAGAGCTCCTCAGGAAATGATGTTTGGCTGCTGTGCTCCTGAACAACAGCTCTGTCTTCGTGTGGGCACCAGAAAACTGATTCCCTCCCTTGAAAGCAGAGAGTCTGGTTGTGTTTTAAAAGGGTATTAGTGAAATTATGCCCTGCCACAGATGAGATAATATGGGATGAAATCATCATTAATGCTACAGATGCAGCAAGTGCTGCATGTCTAGGATTTCATTTTATTTCTTTTATTCATGGCTGCAGGGCAGCTTATAATTGAAATGATACAACCCTAGCAGTGGGTCTCAGAAGCAGGGCTGTGAGGTTCACACCCTTTCCCAGGAATTCTGGTTTGAATCTGCCAAGGCCCTAACCACTATTTAAGTACACTTTACCTCAGCCATGCTCCCTCAACTTTCACTAAAGGCAGCCAAAATGCCACCATTTGGCAGAAATATCCACTGTTCCAGATAATTTGTGAGTAACAAAGAGTTCTAATGTTGTCTACAAAACGGAGTTTGCTCTAATTTGCACTAAATACCAATGAACATTTTTGCAGAGGTTTCTTATCCAGATCTAATGTCCTGTATTTAGACTATTTACAGATGGTTAAACGGTGAGATGATGAGTTCATTCCCTATTTAAATGCAGCTCACAACAGAACATTGGGAGCTATACTTTAAAAGGAATAATTGCCCTGACTATAGAAGACTTTGTTCCCATGGAAAATGGCTATGAAACTTGTGTTGTTTAATTTAATGAAAACTGTGTTGTTTTCAACTTTGTTTTTCTCTCTCTCTTTTTTTTTTTCTTTAAATTTTGCAAAATGCAGACTTTTTAGTGAGAGGCAATAAAATTGTTGTAAAGCATGTGATGGAAATGGGTATATCTGGATGTAATCAACAGATATTTTCTCTGTATGATAACAATAACAAAGATTCAGCTTTAGATTGAAAATACTTTGTATGACTACATAAGGGATTCTAGTTGACTTTAAAATGAAATATAGAAAAACTCACGTCCACTTTGTGTTGGGAAGAGCAGCCTGCTACAGTAAACAAGGTACTATTTATTTATATATCTTGCAGGATTATTGGCAGGTAAGACGCATGTTTAGTTTCTGCTTTTATATTCTCTGTTATGATAGTGTCTGCATCAGCATCTTTGTGTTACAAAAGTGCCATAAATAATTCATATCTTTATTTAAATAAATGTGGGTTTATTTCCAATTGGCATGGAAAGGGCCTCTATTTGCTGTATCATTGTGCACAGTTGTCATACCAGCCCCTAATTTCAAAATGTTTCTGAGTCACACAGAGCATTTCAGTGAATCAAATTGTAGCAAACTTGGCCTGATATTTAATTAGATGATCAACAATCGTAGTTCTGTACTTTCCTAATAAAACATATCTCATTGCAGCCAGTTTACAAGGCATTGTCACCTCACCTGAACCCACTGTTCTTGAAACAACATGGCAAAACATTAAGCAATTCTGTTGGTTGTGCTCTGTTGAGTAACAGGGGTCCTTGAGAGTTATTCTAGATTAGCTGATGATGTGTAACTCAGCAAAGCAGGAAGGAACAAAACTCTGGCAATCCTTGCTCCGGTGGGATGGGAACCACATTACAAATAATCTCCATGCTCTGCAAGCATGGCCTGGGTAGAGGAAGGATTCACTTGGTTATGTGAAGAAAAATCAAATGGGTAAATTAAAGCAATCAGATGTGGGGGGCAGCTCCTGCCACACACAGCACTCCACAGCTGGAACACAGACCCTTCATTTCACTTCAGTTTTTGCTGAGCTAGAAAGATGGATATCTACATGAGTTAGAAGATAATAATGAAAAAAACCCAACCAAACAAACAAACAAAAAACCACAGATTAAGGCATGCAGGGTAGGTTAGAGCAGAACAGAAGCACAGGCAGGAAAAAGCAGCACAGCCTAGAGGAATACAAATTTCAGTGGAGATTGCAAAAAGTGAAGTCAAACACGTATTTTGATTTCATATTGTAAAGCCCAAAAGGAGCACAAGAAAAAGTAAAAACCCTGCTGACCAACCTGTGAGGAAACAAATAGTCTTTGGGTATATTTAGTTTTCCTCTTTCCAGGGAAAAAGCAACACAGTAACTAGGATTTTCCCTAAATTTCTCTTCTGTTTTTATGATCATGGGAAGTTGTTTCACAGTTCTTCTTATAGGTCTTTCTGGACTTTTTGTTTAAGTCTCTTTGTGAGTGTTAGACTGTAAGCCTTTCCTTCTTATGGGTAAAGGTGCTTCTGACAAAATTTATCTCTGGTGGAATTACTCACATCAAGTCCTAACTCACTGGTAGGCAAGAATAAAACTGGGGTCTTGTGAGTGGACCTGAAAACCTGTCAGGAACAGGGTGTCAGAGAGGAGCCACTCCTTGGAGGTGGCTTGGAGGACATCCCTCCAGCTGAGGTGGGGCCCAAGCTGCAAATAAAGTAGGTATGGAAACAGGGAGCTGCTGCCTCTCAGTGGATGCCTCTGAACTCTTAATCTTTTGATTTATTTATTGTGCAGTCTGCTTCTCCTCTCCTAGAAATATTATAACTTCTCTTCCCCCTGTTAAAACCCCGAGCCTGAAATATGTCAAATGGTCTAAGCCTTGATTATATATGCCATCGACCTTTCTTATTTAGAAAAGAATATCAGTGTCCCCTGTTTGTCTAATGGAGATTAAGTTTAACCTTCAGGGCACAGTGCAAAGAACATCTGTTTATTCAGATTTCTACCCTGGGGTCTGAGAAGCATGGTTTGTATTTGGGACCTCTGGCTGACATTTGTTAACTCAGTTTGCGTGCATTTTAATGTGGTTTCTTGTGCCCCAAGGCAATTGTTTAGAACATAATATGATGGGATATAAATATATATATATATATACATATATATGGACAAATTATTATTTTCCAAGTTATTCCTGCTGGAATATGAAAAAGAAAATGAGTTTTTGAGATCTTAAAACCCTCAGAGGTCACTAAGGTTTTCATCAAAATTGGGATGTGGCACTGGACATACACTGGATTTCAGCAGCATATGAAGCAGAGAAAGAGAGGAAAACCACCAAATCTGGCTGGTCCAAGCCTCTTGCCTTAGTGGGGAGAAGCTGCTGTTGGGCAGCAATGGATGGTGACCTGTGTGCTGGGGCATGAAGGGGCTCAAACCTCTGGTAATGGAACCTCTGAGTCTCCAAACCTCTTCTGCCTGGGAGGCCCCGTGAGTGTGTCAATGTCAAACAAAACTGCACAGGCCTGGGCTGCACATTGGATGTGCCACACGTCACAGGCTGCATCCCTCCCGGGGGGGACACCTGGCCCCTCTGGGGTGACCAAGCCCTGGGTCACCCTGTGAGATCTCTCAGTCCCATCCTCGCTGGGTGTGGCTCCTTACCTGCCAACGCAGTGCTGCAGGAAGGTTGCAAAGAAATGTGGGTTTGCAAGGAAAGCCCATTTCCAGTAGAAATCATGATTTTTATTTTTGTTTTCTTCTTTATTGTTGTTATGATTGCACGGAACTTCTCTTAATGATATTTAAATATGGGGCCAAACTTGAGCTGGTGGCACCTCGTTAAAGCCAAGGAATAGAAACTCAAATGTGCATCCTCCTCCAAGTGGTTTATCTAGCAGCAGGAGCTTATTATCTGGTGTGACACTGTTATCTGCCAAGAGCTGTGTATCTGTATCGAGCTGAAGACAGATACATTTAAACACAGAGTCATCTGAGTGCTCCTGATGACTGAGATAACCAAAAACCTGTTTAAGGGTTCAGCACAGTTCACTTAATGACATCAAATGTTCAAACGTGACTCTTTCTTGGTAGGACTATTGCACAGCAGAGGCAAAATGGAGCTTCTTATGATGCTTTAAGCAACCTAGAAATGAAACAACACACACTTCTGAGATAGTGTTAGTATAGGTGGTGATATAAAGCCTGGTTTTATTGGAGGGCTCCAGGGGCAAATACAGAAAATGTCCACAAAAACCCGCTGCCCATGGGGGTTCTTACAGTTTTAGAAGTTTATTAAATTAGCATAACTGACAAAAATCACCAATTAGGAGCACAGGTGGTGATGCAACCTCTCCCCAGTTCAAGCCCCTTCTAAATCTTCCCCCCTCAGATGGAAACTGAACCTGTGTCTCAAAGAGCTGTTTTTCAGCCTTGGTTCCCAGGGAGAACTAAGATAGGATAGGAGCTTTGGAATATGTTTTGTCTTTCTGCCAATCAGGGCAGGGAAAAGTACTGGGAAAACTATCTATGAAGGTAGTAATAGGCTACAGACCCNTTACAGTTTTAGAAGTTTATTAAATTAGCATAACTGACAAAAATCACCAATTAGGAGCACAGGTGGTGATGCAACCTCTCCCCAGTTCAAGCCCCTTCTAAATCTTCCCCCCTCAGATGGAAACTGAACCTGTGTCTCAAAGAGCTGTTTTTCAGCCTTGGTTCCCAGGGAGAACTAAGATAGGATAGGAGCTTTGGAATATGTTTTGTCTTTCTGCCAATCAGGGCAGGGAAAAGTACTGGGAAAACTATCTATGAAGGTAGTAATAGGCTACAGACCCACAAATATATGTGTAAAGAATACAGAGACTATATAAAAGAAAAAAAAAAGTCAAAAATCGGTACAGCATCACTTAATGCAAGCATTTGTATGCAGATAGCTCAGGTAGAAATGGATGTGTGTGTGCAGAACTGTACCCTGCCTATGCCACCCCTCTTGAAGCACTTCACTTTTCTGTAGCAGTGCTCTCCAAGGAAACAAGGAAGCTATTGCTGTGCCCCTTTTGAGATGTTTTCATTCACAGAGATTTAAAAGACAAGCTCTCAGTTCTGTTCCTTTGCAGGGTTGATCCCATTGGCTCTGGCAGCCCCTCACTCTCTATATGCTGCCAGACTGGAGATGTACCTGCAGCCCCTCACGTGCTGCTTACATTTCCCTGCTCCCTCTCCTTAAACATCTCCCTGGCAGCAAAAGGGCTCTGTTCCCTTTTGGTCAGGCCTCAGATGGCTGTTCTTGTGTTCTCCACTACCTACTCTTTCCTTCTCTGAAGCTCAGACAAGCACACTCATGATCCTCTTCCACAACATCACTCTGGGAAGAATCTCAGAAGCAGGAAAGTCTTGCACCTCTTTCTGACAGAGACACCTCATGAAGCCCCAAACCATTTGCAATGATGCCTCTAATTTCCATATTCCAGTTTCTACAATAACATGCTGTGGGAAAAGTCACCTGGATATTTCTCTTGCAGCAGTAAACGAAGATGTTTTTCAAGATATCCTCTGAACCTGTTACCATCAATGTCAAAAACTCCTGATGAATATACCCTCCTTGGCCAGAAAGCAGTTTGCTTTCAGGTGTTACTGAACATTTTCCCCTGCAAGAAGGCCTTGTGCCCTCCTGGTCTCAGACAAGCAAGAGAAAAAGCATTCGTCCTTGGCCTGGTATTTAAGCATATAAAATTATCACTGACAGAGATGGAGTATTTGTAAACCATTTTTGGGAAAACCATGCTGTTGCTTGGAAATCACACACACATGGTAAGGATGATCAGCTGCAGTGGAGCTGTCTATCCTCCTTCAACAGATACTGAGGGAAAAAACCAAATCCACCTCTTCAGAGGGGAACAGAGGCAAAATATTCATCCCAGTGTGAAAGGGACAGGAAGGATCTCCACAGGAGATATTTAAGTGCAGGGTGCATCTACAGCTGAACACCTCATGTGAGGTGGGTGTTCCACTGCAGGGAGGGAGCTCTGGGGGCTGCTGCAAATTGCATGGGCACAGCCCTCCAGTGCTGCAGCTTTCCTGGTGTCCCTGGGGAATTGTGGCTCCTCTCCATTGCCATTTCCCACTCCTCTGTGATGCTCAGGGAGTGGGTCAAGGGCACTGTCTTTGCTCTCTATTACAGCTCAGAGGGATCTCTGCTTTCCAGGGCAGAAAATCTGCCTCCCAGTCTTCCATTCCACAGCATGCCTCTCTGTCTGAGAGTTTCAAAACTGCACAGCTGAGCCAATGCACTCACTGGGGCAGCATGTGAGGGTTGCACAGCCACTTGAGGTGCCTCTGCCTTCAGGGTCCCATGGCCCTTGAGGTGCATTTCATCAGCTCTGTATACATTTCACTATCACTCAATAGGGTGAAAGCCTATTGTCATTAATTGTGAGGGTTTATGTTGGCAACCACTTAGTTCCTATGGTTACATCTCTAAGAAATTGTGAAATAGGCACTTCAAGGCTCTGGGCAGAGAAACAAATTGACTGTAACAGAATTCACGAATGATAATAACTCATTTACTTATAATGCTAATAAATAATTGGTGTAAAATCTTCTAGTACAGCTTTAAAATACTTAGGGTATTTAAAGGTCAGCACTGCTCTTAACTCTCCATTAAAACCCCCATATTGCAATAATGCAGCCCAGATGGCAATTACAGTGTTTCAGAGTGTTCACTTAGTGAATCCATAACCTGGTCCTGCTCTGCAGGGCTGCCCTGCTTGTGTCCCCCTGGCACCACAGCAGGGCTTTCTAGTCTGCTAGGTCAGGGTTAGAAATCCCTCTGTTTCTGGACATGCTAAAGCTGTGCCATGGGAACAGCATCCACTGTCTTTTTGTCTCATGCAGCCCTTTGTCTAGGCCATAGCAGGATCCTGAAGGAAACTGTTTTGTGGCAGATAAACACTTCACAATTTGTCTACAAGGTCACCGCTACTATCCCACCCCATCAGGGAACCTGAATCCTTCTGGTCTTTGAGTTATTTTCCTGGCTGTGTTTCTCATTATCCCTGTCTTTCAGTGTCACTGAGTCCTGGAGTATCTGCTGTGTGTTGCTGCTTTCCTAACTCCTTTTCCCCCATATTTTCTTCCAGCTTGTGTGCTTCCCCTCTTTGTCCCCTGTCCTCTGTTTGTCTCATGTGCAATCAGGCAAGCACCAGGCTTTGCACTGACTTAGGATGCTCTACCACGTCCTATTTGTCTCATCAGTATATGTAGCATTTCAATTTTTGTCACTCTTTCCCTACACAGATCTTGCTCTGCCTACAATAAATTTTTTATGCCTTTTCTCTACCTTGTTTCTTTTTTCTACCTTGTCTTCTGAGAGTCAGCTTTCCACAGGGAACCATGGGTGGGGGAAAAATCATCTGTTTCTGTAAAATCATGCTTCCATCTTTGCAGTATTGCTCCTCTGCCACAGGACAGCCCCACACTTTGCTTTTGTCCATCAGCAATGTGTACTAAGCACAGGCTTCCCCACTATATATATACATATAATATAGAGCTTACAATATATTGAGCTGGCTTTAAATTATTCCTTCATGATTCCTGGCGTGGGATGAATCAAGATGAATCACCCACACTGATGAAGGTAATTCCTCCCATCAGCTGAACAATGAATCAGTCTCTATTTTTCTCACAGTTAAGATGCCAATTTGCACGTGGTACTAAATAATGTTCCCTGTTAAAACCAAGAGGCTGAATAAAGTGGTCAGTTTGTTGCAAGCTTATAGGCTAAGAGACAGAATGCATATCAGCTATACTGCCTTCAGTGTAAACAAAGAGTGTTTAATCATTTGGAGGGGGAAGTCTGGGGCCAGGTCTGGAAAAACCATCTTCTAGAAACATATGAATGAGCAGTTCAGACAAACAAGCCCATCACAAACCAAGTTTCCTATAGTCTCTGTAGGTCCTGAAAGCAAACCCAGGACTTAGTTCTGCAGTGCATATTTGACGGTAGACAGTCCTGTCTGTTAGTGAAGGAGTATATTAAAAAAAAAAAAAAAGGCAGAGATTGATATTCCTTCAAAAATATTCATAAAAATGTAACACTTGTAGTCATCCTAAGTGCAGCCTCTGTGTCGTGTATTTAATGAATTAGATCTCGGGAAAAAAGGGTTTTCTCTTTTTCTGTGGGCCAAAACCAAGAGGGGGACTTTCTTAAGGGGAGGATGAAAAGCCCAGAGATGCTCTGGCAAGCTGGATGCTTCTTCTCTAGCACCTCAAATTAGCAGGCTGTGATATGGAAGGAGGGGAGATACCAAAGCCATGTGGAGAAGTTGTGCTGTTGGAAGTATGGGGTAGCAGGAGATAACCTTGGAGATAAGGTTATCTCCAGGATAACCAGGATCAGAGTGTTAGAGTGGTTTTGGAGACACTCAGCTCAGCATACAAACCCCTGGAACTCCTACAGCCACCCACAGATTCTCTGTTCTGCTGCTGCTTTGTGGAACAGCAGAGGTCTGGCTGAACGTGCTCCACGAGTGCTCTCCTGGCTGGGAGGCACTTGCACAGCAAGGCCAGGGGGCTGCAGAGTCTCCTGGCTTAGATGGGGGAGGAAAAGTGAGGAGGAGGAGGAGATGGCCAAGTCCCAAGGGTCTAAGGGGTCTGACAGGTCCCGTGTCTGCTGCACACCTCTTGTCCCCCAGGTACAAACCAGCCAGATTAGCCTATGACCAGACCTGTTTTGGAAATGCCCTCACTTTTTTCTAGGCTAAAGGCTGAAATATTTGCAACACAAACAAGGAGCTTGTGCCCTTTATTCATTATGTCACTTCCAGTGTTAGCTAAATAAAGAAAATCCTTGCTTCACTTGAATTTAAAATGACACCAAGTCATGATTCAAACTTGCAGTGACATTTATCCAGTTAGCTGGTGTTTGCTGTAGGTTGAAGGACACATAAATACAGTTGTCTTCATGTCTCGTGCACATTTCTCAGTGTTCTTTGACAGTTATTAAGTGCATTAATTCTTCTGATGCTAATTTCTGTGCAGTACTGATGAAAGATTTTTCCCAGGGAGCTGGCACTTGGCAGATATCTCGATGGCAATAAATTAAAGCATGAACTAAGTTTCTGTTGCCATGGTTTTCTTCTCCACTGATACTCACAGTTACTCTGTCTTTACTGTGTCTTTACTCCAGCCAGGGTAGGGAAGCAAAGCCACATCCCAGATCACCTGGATGCCCCAAATCCTCTCCTCTCCTGGCTGTCTCAGGTGGTTTGCCCTGACAGTGCTTTTGCTCTCTGCAGGGTTCTGTGCAAGCCTCGCTTCACTCACAGACCTGGGAGGGCTCCAGGCTCCTGAGGAGCCAGAAGAACAACAGGAATGTTGCTGAGGAGTGTTCAGGCTTTGGAGTGTTCCCCTGCCCCCCTCCCCTGCCTCTCTGTGCTCTCACCCCTCTGCAAGGCAAACTTTGCCAACACCACTTCCCTCCTCCTCACCAGGCTATGAGGCTAAAAGCAGAGTGGTTGAACACAAAAACATCAAGGGACTAGGCTCAGTCTTGGTGCCCTTACATTATTTAAGTTTCCCAGAGGTTTTTCAGGGAATGCAGACAAAATCCAATGGATCACCTGAACTGTGCCCTGCAGCAGAGCTTTAGCTAATAGGCCTGTTCCTCACAAACACGTTTATATTTCCCAAGGTTGAGATGACACAGGGTTGTAAACCAGTGCTGCTCTTTCCAAAAGACCAAGGAGAAGCCATGGAGATGGCAGTGGTCATACTCTGTCCTCAGACGTTGTATGAAAGTGAAATACTGATTTGACAGGAGCTTCTGCTGCACCTGCAGTACTTCAGCTGTAGCATCATGCCAGTCCCACATGCCCCAGAAGAGTTCTTTTCTGACTGGTAGATGGTGGCTGAAGGAAATGCAAAACCTCAGGATGCTGCTGGGGTCTTCCATCAAACACTGATGCTGCTATTGATGGCATGGCTGATGAGGTCTGTATTGTGCTTCTCTCTTTGATGGACTGGAAATAGTTCCATTCTCTACAGCTGGAGGCAAAACCATTTTTCTCCTTTAAAAGACAGACTGCAAATAAATTGAGTGTTTTCTTTCAAATTATGAGTATATCCTTGCTGCTGTCTGTATAGAATCACAGTTCTATTTTTCCTTCAAAGTTGTCTTACTTTGTTGGCTTTATTAAGGAAGAGCTTTTAACTATTTTTGTTAATAATGCTAAATCTAGACAAGACCTTCTAGCACCATTTTAGACCATCTGACTATGTTCAAATATTTCTCTTTGAAATGTACAGATCTCAGTTTCTGAATCAAAGGGAACAAAATCCCTGCTTTGCCCTGATTCAAAGACAGGTCCTCTCTCTGAAGCAAACAGAAATGATGGAGTGGCAAAATTTCTAGTGTTAAGATACATCAGTTTTATGAAATATATTTGTATGCCTACAGCAGAAAAAAAAAAAATCCCTCTAAGAAACAAGGCAGAACACAAATATATCATAAATTATTCTGGGTGGTATTTTTGGCTGACTCTGCTGGGCTCCTTGGCAGTTCTCAGGATAGCTGGAGCACTGCCTGCACCTCATCCTGCCACATTCCAGCATGTCTGGGTAGGAAGATGTGCTGCAGAGGGTGCTTTGCCTGTGTTAGTGAGATGTTCACAGTAACAAAATTTGCTCTGTGTGTTTACAACTTCAGAAAGAGGCAAATGGCTCTCAGGAAAACCTATGGTCTGCAGCAAGCACTTGAGGTGCTGCTGCCATTCTTCTCTCCGTGGGTCAAATTCCCTGGTCTTAAATTCTTCACTACTCCAGCACCCTTCCAGACTTTGGCACTGTATTTATTGCAGTGTCTAAAGCAAGTGCTGTTCTGGGAGAGCAGAGATTGCTGCTCTTTGACAGCCTGGGCTGGTGCTGCTGCTGCCCCCCAGTCAGCTCAGAGAGACTTGGGACGTGGCACCAAAGAGCTCTTTCCTGTGATTGCTGGCTCAGTGCAGCCAGGGCTTGCTAAGCACTGGTGCCCCAGGGTCTCACTGAGTGAGGACTTTGCAAGATTGTACAACTCCTGACTATGTACTCTCCCTCCATCATGACCCTTCCCCCTGGAAAACATGTGTGATGAGAGACCAAAGAGGCATAATCTACATTAGCTGGAGCAAACAGAAGCCTTGCTCTAGCCAGTGCAAGAGCAGAAATACAAATCCTGGCTGCCAGGGTACAATTGCTGCCAGGTTACTGATGGCAGCCTCCTCAGAGCCCTATCAGGATTACAGCACTCAGCTGCTATGCAGTTTATATTTATTAATACACACAGAGGTTGATTTAAGCACAGCAGCTCAGCAGCAACACTGCCTCTGATTTATGGTGCAGGCAAGAGGTGACAGTGAAATACACTCCCTGACATGGGTGTGCAGCCTAAAGGGAAAGGAGAAGCAAGGGGAAATGATTCTGAATGATACCCAGATGTTTCATTCTATGGAATACATATTTAAAGGTTTGATCATAGAGATTTGATTATGATTTTTTAAAGATATTAGTTAATAGACAGCACAAATTCCTTTCTTTTTCCCTTGTATCCATTTGTCAATGTAAAAGTGAAAAAAGCTATCATTCCAGCTCTTTAACCAATGACACATCTATGCTTCATACAATATTGAATGTTTCTATTTTTTCCCAGTGAGGTTTTTTTAAATTCTAATATCACCTGATCTTTGTGCAGTTAATTCCGTTGTCATCAAGCTGTGTAAGTACTGACCTCAGAATCTCAGAATAGCCTTGGCAAAAAAAAAACCAACAAAAAAACCCCCACATTAACAGGTAAAGCAAAAGCCATGCTTGCAAGGAAAGGAAAACAGGGAATTCATTCCTCNAAAAACAAAACAAAAAACCCAGTAATTTGCATCACTGTTGCTGAGGGCTCTGCATATTTCCATTATAAAATCAGCAGGCTGGACAATACGGATTGGTGTGGCTGTTTTCAGCTTTCAGGAAGAAATTTATTCTTAGAAATTGGGTCAAAGAATTTGGTTTGGCAGGGCTGACTGAGAGTGGCTCCAGTTCAAAATAGAAAATTTGCAGAGCAGCTCATTAATTTACACAATTAGGTTAAAACTTCCTTTGTTTTAAAAGTGAGAATAAACTTTCAGCAGCCAAGTTACCTAAAGCTGAACTGGGATGCACTGGTGGAATAAACAAATGGGAGGTGTACAGGAAACAAAGAACTATGCACATTTTTTTTTAATATTCTTTTTCTATCTTGCTTCCTTAACATTTTGTGGTGTCAGTAAAGTTAGGTCTTTCTCAATATTGCATGTCCTTTATGTCGTTGGCTTTGACATTGAAGAAAGGGAGTTATAAATTACACATCTGGCTGATGGAGACGGGTTCTGAGCCCCCATGAGCACAGACCTTCTTGAAGAGCTGGTTAGAAGATCAAGGTCTGAAAACAAACACTCACACTGAAATCCTGTTTATCTTTGCTTCCTTCTCATCCTGATCACAGAGATTTCCCGTGGGAGGTTTTCCTGCAGGAAATGTGGAAGCGCAGTGGCGGTGCCAGGCTGGCTTGTTTCCCCCACCACGACAAGAGCACTCCTATCACAGGGTCCTTGCTCCTTTCTGTGCCTTCCCCATCCCTTCTTCAATGTGTCAGAGGCTCTTAATGAACTTAAATCCACTTGGCTGAGAGCCCATTCCTCTGAGGTGGTCAAGTACACAACATTCATTCCTGAGCAATTGACAATTAACTTTTTTCCATTCAAGGGCTAATGACTCTAAATAGCACCCTGAGCTCATGGCTTCGATGCTGGGGAAGGAGGGGGGACCCTGCAGTCAGCAGGGCTCCAAATCTGGAAATGTACCTGCTAAGAAGATTAAGTCTGCAATGCTGCTGAGCATTAAGGCCATCAATATTTATGCAGCAGGCAATATTCATACCAAACCTGTCAGGCAGAATCTGTCACTGTGGTGTTTCTGAAAGGTTACCAGCCTCGAGATACCTGTTTCTCTCTTACGAATGGGGTTGAAGATGAATTGTTTTGCAATTTGAGTCTTAGTCTACTGGTAAACTGCAGGATCAATTATTGAATTAGCATTTTGCTTGAGTCCATCTGCAGACACTCCTCTAGTGCACACGATGAATAACAAACAATCTGAAGGATCAAGAGGGTAAGCTGGAATTGTTCTCACTTCAGAGAAAATGTCTGATTTGTTCAAGTGCCCAGAGTTTCCATACAAAAGGCAAACCCTCAGTGGGCAGTTCTGGCCTACAAAATGGACCAGAACTCTGTTCAGTGCCTCCTGGCCTTGACAACAGCCACTGTGGGGAGCCTGGAGAAGAGCACAGGTACCTTGTCTAATATACTAAAAATCTTAGTGGAGCATTACTTCAACAATTATCACCTGGGGGCATATTTGCCCCCAGCATCTCCCTGCATGTACTCTCTTCCCCCAGAACTGGGCTGAGGAGTGGAGCTAAAAAAGCTTTTAGAAAAAAAGGAAGCAGATGATGAGCCTCTGCTCTCATCAAGTAGAAAGGGAAGATTCATTGAAAAGAAGCAGCAGAGCACAGCAAGGTCAGGTATGCAAAGGGTGCTAAACACAACTCTTCTTTTGATGCACTGTTATGTGATGGGTACAAAACCAAGGAGGAGGTTATGAAAGTTTGTACCACATGATCTGGACAGCATCCTTTGAATTCTTGCTACCCCTGGCAGACACTTTCAGCTCACTGCTCAGCATCCCAGTCCCTGCAGGGACATCTGTCCTTTTCCTTTCACCGTAAGACATGCAGACTAGGGAAGGGAAATTTTTCTGATTTCTAAATGATATGGTGAGAGAAGGAAAAGCAGCATGTGAGGAAATTATCTAGGTGATGTGTTTTGGGGAGCAGAATCCGTCTGCCAGCTCATGGCCTCCCCAGGCTGCTGCAGATCATTGCTGCAGTGAGCAGGCAGTGTGCTGGTGAGCAGGTGATGCGTGAGGACTGCAGGCACTGACAATGCTGGCCATTTTCCCTTTTCCTCCTGCAAGCCTGCAGTTTTGACTTGTCTTCTGTTTGCAATAGAAGTTATTAACCAACTGTGTTATCAGAGCATTACCTTATTAGTGTGGCACAAGAGTTTGCAGTCTCCTGACAATAATCTGCTGTAAAGGCAGAATCCCACCGAGGCACTGCATGATAAACGCCCACAGGATGCTGAAAGTAATTGATATGGGCTGAAGCTGTGGCTAAAGAGGGTCCCTGCAGAGGACTGTCAGGATTCTCTGTATCTCCTGCACAATGTGGCCCTGGAAAGATTGGTTTAGAAGCCACAGATACAGGAGCTCCAAAGGTCCTGGGGCTGTTTTCTGCTCCAGAAACTCAGTAAGGAGGGTGGCAAGAACCCAGTGGTCTCTCTGATGCCCCAATGCCATGTTTTCTCTCTCAGCTGTAGCTTGGAGGGGCATGGACATGAGTCATGGTCAAATATCAGCCTTGCTCTCTCCTCAGTGGAAAATTTCTGTATAAGTGGAAAATGAAGAAACCCATCATGGTATTGATATATCACCTAAGTATTGCCTCCCCTTTGTAATCCTTCCTGCTCTCTTCCATAAAATTTGCTCTGCTTTTTTTTTACCCCAGCCTGCAAAACCCCCTGTATCTTCCTTCTAATGGGAAATTAGTTGTACAGTAAAAATATTTATTGAGGCATGGACACATTGATCCATTTCCTGTTTGAATTAATAGAAAGCTTGTTATTGATTTTGGTGTTTATTTTGAGGCAGGCTCTAAGTTTTATCCATTTTTTGGTAAATGAATTCCCTGCTGATGCATGCTTTGTCCTGGTTAGTTCTCATCATGTTTTTTTATGACTTTTGGGAAGGAAAAGGAATGTAACAGAGAGTAAAAATGGCCATTTATAAGTTAGAATATGAAAATGTGGCTTGCAGTTAGTGACTAGTGTTGCTTTATCCTGAGTGCCTACAAGTATGGTGGTGGAACTTGGTATCTGTGGTGCAAAAGCTGCCAATTGTGTTAAAATCTGATTCGAAGTGACATTTGTGTCACATTTTATCTGCTTGCATTGGTTAACATTATGTCAGCTGATGTGATGTAACCAGACACAGCCTAATAGCGAGTCATGTGCAAAACAGGCATTCTTCTTCTTCTTCTTCTTCTTCTTCTTCTTCTTCTTCTTCTTCTTCTTCTTCTTCTTCTTCTTCTTCTTCTTCTTCTTCTCCTCCTCC
>VWYO01013879.1:0-14194 GCA_013400275.1 Rhadina sibilatrix | reverse complement strand
ACAGGGTTAATTTTCTTCACAGTAGTTGGTATGGGGCTGTGGTCTGGGTTTGTGCTGGAAGCTGTTTATAATTCAGGGATGTTTTTGTTACTGCTGTGCAGAGCCAAGGCTTTCTCTGCTCCTCACCCCACCCCACCTGTGAGAAGGTGAGGATGTACAAAGAGCTGGGAGAGGACAGAGCCAGGACAGATGATCCCAGCTGACCCAAGGGATTCCCAGACTATGGGGCATCCTGTTCCTGGCATAAAGCTGGGGAAGGAAGAGGAAGTGGGGATGTCCAGAGTGATGGTGTTTGTCTGCCCAAGTCACTGTTACATGTGATGGAGCCCTGCTGTCCTGGGGAAAGATTATTTCCTTGGTTTGCTTTTGCTGCATGTGCAACTTTTGCTTTACCTATTAAATTGTCTTTATCTTGACCCACAATTTTTCTGTGTTTTACCCTTCCCATTCTCTCCCTCATTGCACTGGAGGGAGTGAGCAAGAGGCCATGTGGGGTTGCACAATGAAACACTGCCATAAAACAATCTATCAAATAACCTTGGTGTTCATTACACTACAAACTTCAGGCATAAAAAATAAAAATAAAAGCCATGGTGTCTTGGTTTGGAAAGACAGGTATCTACCAGGGAAACTGGAGTTTCCCTGAGAATGGAGAATGTAACCCCCACCCGCCAAAAAAGTATAATTTTGCAATCAAGGGCTTTCAGGCAAAGATTTTGGGAATAGGAATAACAGTTCTTTACTAANTCTCACAATAGGGTGATGGGAATGCAGATGCACCGCTCTGGGGGCGGGGTATAGCCTGGGGGGGTGCTAATGGCTCATTATCCGAAGGTGTCAGGCCTCTCTCCCACAGATGAAAATAGAATACACATATTTGGCTCTACAACCCAGGACACATGGGCAGCCAGGTATTCTTGTAAACTGGGCCAAGGCAGCATGATCATTCTGAAACACCTACATTTCTATGGGACTGCTGCTCCTATAAGTGATGGGTTCAGCCCTGCTGGCCATCACATTTTACCCTAAAGACTACACATTTTGTCAATATTCTGCTTTTTGTAAGATGAAATACTGCTGGAAGAAAGATCTCTAGGCACATTTAAAGCATACAATTCCAAGTGATGTATTTATGCTGTTCAATAAAGGAGCTAGAGAAGGTATTTGTCAGGGAAGCGGTGGGCAAGGTAATTTATATTTTGTATTAAATGCCACTTCGGAACACTTAAATAAAATCATCACAATACCTGTTTTTCTGCAGTAAGACAGTCCTTGTAGTCATGCAAACTGACTTCTAGCCCAACATGGAGGCAAAAGTAAACTGTCTCAGGGCTGCCAAGAGGAAAACAGGAATATTGTGACTGTTGGTGTATGGCAGGAGCCTGTCTGCCCCTCACCCTCCATCCTTGGTGGGGAAGCTGAGGCTGCTGAGGGTGTTGCAGATAATCCTCAGCCTAGTCACAGGCTAAACTCAGAGCTAAAAGTGGCAGAGAAAGTGAGGATTAAAGGTCCTAGGAGACGCAGCATCCAAACCTCAGCTGGGGCACTGGCACTTCTGCTGCCTTGCTCAGCACTGTTACCATGAATTGATGGCATCTAAGTGCATCTGCAGTGCTGTCACCAGAACTCTCCTGGACAGCTTCACCTGCTGCACATCTGCTTTTCCTTCATGACTGACAACAGCATTTTATTAGACTAGAAGGTACTTGATAAAGCCAGCCTTAGCAGTGGTTATGAGAAATTAAATTAAATTGAATTGAATTAAATTAAATCATCAGCTCTGCTGGGAATTTCATGCACAGGTGAGAAAGGTGGGGTGGGTCCCACAGACACCCCACTCCTCCAGGACCTTGCCAGGTCAGAGCTACTCTGCACAAGCACAGCACACCCTACAGCAGCTGCTCTCTGAATGGGCACAGCTTAGCAAAGGTGAGGGAATCAGGGCTCAGTGTGGGCTCATCCCACTCACCCAGGTCTCTGTGGGTCTTGGTCAGGATTTGAACTGAGATCTCCTAAAACTTGTTACCATCCCTCTCCTGAAGCCTGTGAAGATCAGAGTTGAGGGCAATTGTTTTCTTCTTTTTGTTCTGACTCGAGCTGCACACACATTTGCCAGCTCAAAGCCAGCTAGGTTAAATATGCTTTATAAGTGGTGCTAGTCTGATTAGGCTGGAGGCAGAGCAGAAAAACATAAATATAACCTACTAGTCAGTACTATCTCAAAAATGTGACACCTTAAAAGTCCTTTTTATTTTGGCTAGTTTCTTTCCCAGTACAAGCCTATGATTAATTTCCATGCACTGCTATTTTTTTTTTTTTCAATTTAGAAACTTACAGGAATTGTTGTGATAACATTTAAATGGCAAGAGGGGGCTGAACTGTTCCAGCATTGGCCCAAGAACCCCTGCTCATCCTGCTGACATTTCAGGGGATAGAACTCTTATTATCCATGCTGCTCAGCTGTTTCCAGCAAGATCACTTCTGTAGCTTTTTCCTAAGGACATAATTTCTTCCCTGACACTATCTTGTCCTTCCTGTAACTCCAGCAACTCTGATGGGTAGATGCAATTTGGAAGCAGCAAAGGTTGTAGTGCACTGGTAAATGAATTGGCATGTTCCAATTTCTCCTGAGCAAGAAAATCCTGGTTGCTGTGAGATGGCTGCTGAGCAGATTGTGCAGGGTATAACCAGGATGGTGTTTTGAAATTATAAATAGTGATCAGATGGGTATATTCAGTTATTAACATAATTTTTTCTTCTTACAGCAAAACAATCTTAAAAATGAGGCCTCCTGCTTTGTTTGACCTCTTACAGCCATACATACTTCTCCCTTCATGTTTTCTCCTTGTGATACTTGCAGCTTCTGAAGCAGATGAAGCTACAAACCTGTCCCCTATCAAACTTTGTCTGATATCAATATCTGCTTTCTTCTGGGGACAAACTCCTTCCTCTAGAGAACAGTACAAAGCACCTCACTGGGACACCATCACCCAGCAAGGTAAAACACTGAAGGGTAGAGAAAGGCTTTGGAAACTCCCCCAAAGGAGCAGGGAATCCAGTCAGAGCTCCCTCACATTAATATTTGCTGTTCCTCCATATTACATCCCTAATATGTGAACATTTGGAAGTGCTGGTTCTCCAGTTCCATGTGTTACGTGCAGTAGGGAGAAGATCTAAATAACATCTGCAATGCCAAGAGAGGTTGCCGCTCTGTGAAGAAGCCCAAAATACTGTGCTAACCATGAAGGATAAATGATGGATAGCAGTTGCTCCTGCTGATCACTTTTGGGAATGATGCCTTTTCTGTGCTAAGAACTCTGACAAAATGTTGCAAGAAAAAGAAATCTGCTTTGCAGTCACCCATTTTCTCAGCTCTAAAAGTGTTGGCACAGTAATTCACTTATTCTTGGTAATTCTGCAGTGGGGCAGCTACACACTGGACACTGCACCTGCTGCAGGGAAGGGAACTGCAGCAAAAACCCTGCAGAAAAAGAATCTGAGAAGATTTCACTGCTAACTGTAAGGATTTCTGGGCTCAGTGACCTGGGTACTCCAAACCTCTTCCATTTGAAGCTTGGATCCATCCACTGAGCCATGGGATTAATCCAGAGGCTGAATCCTTGAATGCATTCCTGCTGTAAATGGGGCTGGGGCCTCCCAAGACTGAGCAATTTAAGCTCTTCTGATTTCACTTCAAATTCAGTGATGGATTTTTATATGCAGTAAGGTGCTGGCTGTAATATATGAGACCTGAATACTTGGAGGGAGAGAAAAAGAACAAGCATTTGGAAAAAGTGTTTAATAATATTTTAGTCGGAAATTGTTTTTAAAAAGGGGCATATTTTACATGAAGTAAGCTGTGTTAAAACCCTGTATCCAGGACGCTGTTTGAAGAAGAAAAAGTCAGGGTCCTTAACACTTCTAGTGCTGAACCAGCAGTGAAATGAGTGAGCTCCCACTGTCCTGCAGTGACACTGTCACATCTATGCTGCTTCTTGCATGTGTGTCACTGGAGGGAGTTTCAGTGGGGTAGGTGTTACCATCTACAGATGGTACAGAGCCAATGTTAGGCACAACTATGAGACTGTAGTTTCCAGTTACCTTCTTCTGAATAACTGGAAATCTATGGAAACCAGACTCAGATTTCAAACTCTGAGTCTGTAAATCCTTCCATTGTCATTGTTTGTTTTTAGATCAAAGACAAGTCTAAGAGTTTTGATAATGAGATGTATCTCTCTATTTAAAAGTCCCTTGTGTTGATTCGAAATCGCACTTGTGTGCTGCATGCTCCTCCAAAATGTTTTTACTCCCTTTGTTCATTGTAAACCTTTTGTAAAAGAGTTCTCCATTGTTTTCTTTTGTGCAGAATCTGGCGATATCAGTTTTTCCCTCTAAAGCCCTGCTTAGAAAACTGGGAATTTCTTTTCTCCTGTGATTTTCTCCACTGTGCTTTTTATCTCACCACTGAAATGGAAATATTTTACTAGTTAAGTGGGGGGAAAAAAGCAGTTAAGGCAGATGCTGTTCCATCATCTGCCTAACACAGACCTCCTCAGCATTCAGAGCAGCAGTTTACTGCAACAAATTAAGTGAACAAATTTTTCATGTGGAAGAAATGATTTCTGAATTCCCTCTGAAACCCAACTTCTTCTGTAGAAAGACGAGTTAATGAAGAAATTTACAATTTGGTGCCTGTTAGTGCTTATTCTGGGTCTCAAAAGCAGTTTTACATTCGTTTTCATTATTTTAAATTCCTTCAGCCATGATTTGGAAACAGCAGCTGTGGTCACTCCTATAGATTTACTTTTTAGTTACCTACCTTTATTTGCTCATGCCCTAAACTGACCACTGGGTCTTTAGCCAGGTGCTTTTAGTGCTAGTCAAAAGTACAAGGAAAAAGGAGAGGAAAAAAGGCTGAGTGAAGCCAGCATTTGTCGGCCTGTCCAGTGGTTTGTCCCAATTGTTTTGGTCCTGTTGTGCCAATGTACAAAGTTCCCAGAGGTGAAAAATCCCTCTCTGTGTGCAGGCTGCTCCCAGCATGGCATGAGATGAGAAACACTGCTGGCTTTTTGTCTAGAAGAAGGAGCTGGTGCCATTCCCCACACAGATGTGGATGTGTTTTTCCAGGTCTCTTAACTCTTGCAGGAAATGATGCCACAGAGCATGGTTTCTCCCCAAAGGCAGTAAATACATTCTTCCTGCTTTCAGAAATGGATGCACCCAGGGATTTTATTGAGAGGTGGATGATATGAGGGGTGGGAATTGTTTCAGCCTAAAAAGATAAATCTCTTTTTATTTCTAGTTTAATGCTTTGGAAGTTTTCTTTCTTGATTATCTTCTTGATAACATTATGTTCTATACTTTCATTGAGTCCTTCCTAATTGGGAAATAATTAGATGGCTAAATGGAATAGTTCAATAATAATGCTTGACTCTAGTTTGATTTCCTCTGAACAGGTCTGTTTCAGGCTCCACTAGCACCAGTCTTCTGTTACACCAGTTGAGCATTGCACCCCCAGATACCAGGGCTGGCCTTTTCCTTTACCTCATGCTTGCATGGCTCGGGCAAAATGCTCCAGTTCAGGTGCAGATTGGGAGGGAGAGTAGTTGCTTCTTGAAACACAGATATAGAAGTTTTCCAAAGTCTAAAGAGAAATAAGTTAATTAGGAGTAGAAAACAGAAGCAGAAGAAAAAAGTTAAAATACATTAACCAAGAAATACCAAGCAGGGAAACACAGAGATTTCTGTGTGCAGGGCAAAGGTTGAATGCTCATTGAAACACAATTCAAGGAACTTCAGAAATAAATTGAAGCCACCCTTTCAACTTAAGAAGGAGGAACATTTGAGAGTGTGCTTTCCAAAACATAAAGCAATGAATTCCATTTCTTGGTAATACTAATTCTTTAAACTACAGACATAAATCTGAAAAGAACTCAAGAAAACTTTAAAGTATTTTAGAAATGCAGAACCAGGACATTGTGAAATTAACTGAACAGAGGAAAACCTTTCCCTTAAATATTAGACTCAGGGGAGGCACCTCTGTATGCAGCTTGCATTCCAGCAGTAAGGATAACAGGTGGAATCTAAAGGACCAAAAATAGAGTCTTTAAAGCAGCAACATTTGAGAAACCAGGGCCCCAGCTATGCAGCAGGATGTTCTCCTGCCATGCTGCACCCCTGCTGGCTGCATCCCTGCATCTGTGTGGCTGCATGAAAGCTGGGAAACAGCAAGCCAAGGCACTCATTTCCTGCTGTAGGTTTTTATAGAAACTTTTCAGATGTCAAATTAATTTTTTTTTTTATCCCAATCATTTATTTACAAACCTGATCTTGGGGCCTGAATTAATTTGTCAGTGTTCTTCTTCATCAGAAAGAACATGTAGACAATTAGCCCACTGCTGAGGGAAATGGAGGGATCATTGTCATCAGCTCTAATGATGCTCCTATATTAAGGATGCTTTAGGAGTAAGAAATCAATGAGACAGTGGTTTGACCCAGGGACTTTCCAACCCAGTGATTTAATAACACACTGAATAAAAAAATGAATCCTGGTAAGTACTAGTGGCCTAGAACAGAATCTGCCCGAAGGAATTTTCTGATATTAGCTTGTCATAATACATTTCAGCTGTATTTCTCCCTTTCTACAGTTCCATAGAGTACATTAAAGAGGAAAAAAAAGTTTTCTATTCGAGTTCTTCATGAGTCTTCCTCCTCTCTGGTTGACTAGAGCAACATTAAAATACAAATATTTAATCAACTGACAGAACAATTTAAGACAAGTTTTAAAGTGGTTCTTCTAGCTGTATATGTGTGCCTGGAGAAGCAGCAAGGAGAAAATCCCTTACATTGAGACATGGTGGAGGGGGGGTGTGTGTTTGTTTGGGGTTTTTTATTTTGGAGGTTTTTTGGGGCAGACTTGAACCTTTTTGAACTCTCCCTTTTGTAAAGTAACTCTTTGTCAGATTAAATATGAAGCTCCCTATCAGAATGCACTTGGCTTTGACAAGTCTGGCAGAGTCTTGTGTAGCCTGCAACATGGTGATGGCTGGCACTGAAATGAAAAGGTCTTGGATAACGAATAAAGAATATTTTAGCAGCATGACTCATAAGTAATACAAAGGCAGCCCTGGCAATGTCTGTTCTAATTACAGACTAGTTGCTCTGTTGTAACAATCACGGGTATTAAGTGTGTGGGATGCTGAAATGTGTGGGCATAATGCTAAGCTCGATCTCAGTTCCTTGCAACTGAAATCCTGTCTGTCCCAGCTGGAAAGTAGATGCCTAAAAATGTACTGAGGGGGACTAAATGTGTGTGTGTATCTATTTTTCAATATTTTTTTGTTGGGCCCTCTGGGCTACAAAAGTTTTGGGCTGTCAGAATCATGGAGATGTGTTGTGCAATGCAGCAGCCAGCTGCCCTGTTGAAGCCTGGTGCTCTGGGGCTTTTCTCATCCCACTGCACTGCCACAATGCAGCATTTCCAGGCATCTTGGTGGGATCAAAGAGCAGGAGCAGCAGCAATTCCAGGGTATGTTAGGTCTGTACAGGCTTGTTTTACCTCCAGGATTTCAGGGAATGAGGTAACGTGGGCTGTTGTGCCTTTGAGCCGCAGAGATGGTGATAAATCTTGGATGGAAAACCTGGAGCTGCTTGAGGGGTATGTGTGGAATGGGACAGCCCTGCTGAACACTGCCTGTCTGAGGGATTGGCTTCCTAGTCTGGTTAGAGAGGCATGGGCTTAGGCAGTGAGATGTCAATGTGACTCAATCCTGCAATTTAATGAAGGCAGGTCCAGATGTAGAATTTGCTCCATTTCAACAGTTAATGAGTTGGAAAATTATCCAAGCTCAATTTTCTGTTTCCTTCAAGGTTCTTGCTTCCTGAGTTTGGGTGATTATTTCCCTGGGCACCATTTGTCCTTGCCCACTGCTTGTCTTTCTCTTCTTCAGAGTTAAAGGATTTTTCTCCCTTTTCTGAATGGAGGGGACCCTCTGCCTATTTCCCAGAAATTTTAGGGATGTTAAACACGGTGCATGACTGCACAGGAGAGTGCTCAAAAGCTCTGACTTCACAGTACCATGGGATCCTCTTACAGGTGAAGATTTCTGTATTTAGGTGGTGTGTAATAAGGAAGGCAGTCCCTGTGCTGGGAAACCTGTGTACAGACAGTATAGCCATGGGTGTTAACTCTCTGTGAATACCATCTGATGATGACGATGTTTTAAAAATACATCTGTGGGTATTAGCTATCCACAGCTACCATCTGATGATGTTTTTAAAACCATCTGAAGCATGCCAGCAAGCTGAAGGCTCACAGACTGCAGCAGGCAAGGAGAATGAACAACATAAGTAAGATTTTAGTAAGGAGGGTTTGGTTTGGTTTGGTTTGGTTTTGGATTAATGTCCTCAGTAATAGAGAATTGAGAGGAGACAGAAAATGCCTCTTGCACTGTGACTATCTTCTCTAATCACCCTAATGTATCTGTAATAAAAATAACATTTAGCCTGCCCTTATTCCCCCTAGGACACTCCTCTAAATTCCCTACTTTGTTGTCAGCACCCTGGCACACAAGGAGAGGGGTGTTTTTCCACACCTCAGCTGCAATAGCTGCCAGCAAATCGCGCTAATGCACTTGCTCCGGAGCCAGCCCTCCCTCCTGTGCAGCACTGGGTGCCAGCAAGGGCAGAGCTGGAGCAGAGCCCAGGCTGCAGTGTCCAGCTTTGCTGCTGCCCAGGCATTGGGGAGCAATGGGGAGAGGCCCCAAAAGGCTCTCACCTCCCTTGGTCTTCCCCAGAGCTCTTCAGTGCTGGGTGGCTCCTCATGCCAGCACAGAGGATTTGCAGATTGTGCTGTGAGTAAAATCGGGTTGAAGCCAAATATGTTGCCTGTTCTAATGTCTGATTGGCCACTTGGGTAAAGGAGACTCCTTCTTGTTTGGTAGGTTCACAATACCACTGCTTGCAATGAGCATTTTTATTAAGTTAAACAGAACACACTCTGCTATACAGCACCATAATCTCATTAGATGCTCTGCAGCTTCAGACTGGACTACATGCCCTTGACTATTTCCCCTTAAAGGAGAGAGGCAGTGACCAACCACCAAAACATTTTCCAGCTCTTTCTACCAGCATATTACAAACATAGAACCCCAAAATCCTGATCACTTCTGGTTTTGTTTTGAAGAACATAATTTCCCATATGCATTGAAATTAATATTTGCAACTTCAGTGACAATGCAAGTAATTATTTAACCCCTGAGCACACATGCAAAGTATCCTAAAGAATATATTTTGTCCAACACCTTAATCAGGAGCTGAATCTAACAAAATCTCAACTTCATGTGAATGAATATTCATGGGTTTGCTCAACTGAAATGTTTATATTATGAATAGTCTTAAAAGCACTTACAATAATACTTTCGTTCCAAAAGAATAGTGTGATGCTTCCCAGAAGAGTACCCAGATGTAAAAATTATGAACAATACACAGGATTTTGCTTAGAGAATGTTTTGAACAGACAACAGTGTTGTAAATGAAGCCTGTGGTAACAGTGAACAAAAAGATGTCCTCAGTCTTTGCATGGTTGTCATCAGCATGACTCAAATCCACCCCAGCAAGGCCAAAGGTGGCACTGGGTTTTTTTTTTTTCCTGACACAAGGCTGTCAGAATGTTGCCAGAGGTGACAAAAATCTCCAAATATTGCAATGTACTGGTGAAATTTGTGTAACAGGCAAAGCTACTCACAGTGCAATTTCCTGGGATTGTAAGCATGGAGAGATTTTCAAACACAAAGAACACTCTCCAGTCAAGAGCTACTGCAACAAAAGAACCAAGGAAGCACAGAGAAATGGAGAGGACAAGCTCCCTCTGTCACAAATGGCCCTGTGACACCCCAGTTTCCACTCACAGGGAGTAAAAAGCAAGACAGGGGAAAGGAGAGAAACTTCCACCTGACTTTGAGAGTACTGTAAGAAAGTGTAGATGGGAAAATACACATACTAAGTGTTCTGCCTAAGTCTTGGTATTTCCCTGTAGTAACTAAAAGGTGCAAGGGCCTTGGAAAGCTGGCAGAAGCCTTTCACCTTCACATGCATCATAGGGAGGCGAGCTGTAAACTCAGCCCAAGGCCAGGATGATTCTGGAGGATGAAGGATGGGGACAAAGCAGATGTGACCCACAGAGGGGGTGTTCAGCATCCTTCTTGCTGCTCTTAGCAGCATCCTGAGGCAATCATATTTTCATGGCAGAGTCCCCATGACCAAGGAGGGAGCAGAGCCATGGCTCAGCCCAGGGGACATGGCAGTCCCACAGGCAGAGTGGATGGAGGGAGGGAGGATGTGGCAGGACATTGTGCGCTGTAAGAGTGACAGCCCCATTCCCTCCAGCCTGTCCTTGCTTTGCAGACTGGATTATTTTCAGTGCCTCACCCAGCGTGTGCACAATTAGACAGGGATTGCTTTTGCATGGGCAGTGCTGGGCTGCAAAGCCTGGAAAAGGCAGGTGCTGTTAATAACCCCAGTGTCCCTGTCCTTCCTACATCATGTACATATCCCGGTAGCTCTGCAGCACAAACCCCACAGGCACTAGGGACAGATTACTGTGTTTTGGTTTTTGACAGTGGGATAGTAGGCCAGGAATATGTCCAAGAAATTTTAATGAGAAGAATACATAAATGATACACCAAATTTGCTTTATGTACATATATGTGACTCTCTCTCCTTATATATATATTTTGCTTGAGAAGGTTTAACACATGGCCCTGCAGGCAGTGTGGTGTCATTTCAACAAACAAACAAATTACCTGGCATCCTGGTTCAGAAGTGTCTTGAAATGTCTTTTGCGACCAGGGCTGTCACGCAAGGCGAGTGCACTGGGGAAGGAATGAGCTCTGACTTGGCTAACATGCAGACAGACACAGCTGTGCCACTGCACCCGCTGCAGAGCTGCCCTCCCCAGAGCAACAAAGTCCCAAGCAGACCCTGGGAAGAGCTCTGAAAGGTCCAGCTGTTGCTCTGGGGTGGTGAATTTCCTACAGAGGCTGAGCCAACCCCGTGTCCTTCATATTTGGCCATCAACCACACTTAACTCCTGCTCCACCTAATATTCCTGCACTGAAATAAGGAGAAGCCATAATAAAAAGAGGACTACAATATTTGCATCACATTTTAGGCAAGTTTCAAAGGCTTATTGATGAGAGTTACACAATCCACACCCCAAAGCAGTATTTTCAGTATTACCTTTTTACAGACCACCCAGTTCTGTGTCACTACCCGTGTGCTGTGTGCAGCATATCCCCTACCCCTCGTGTGCTGCAGTGTGCTGGTATTTGATTTTGGACAAGAGATGAGAGCAGACATCACCTTAAATATTCACAAGGAAATGTCAGCACAGATGAGGCAGTGCAGGGGGAAGGATGGAGGTGCACTTGGCATAAATCATTTCTGGGCATGAGGCATGAATAGAGGTCACATCATTCTCAGCAACATTATTTTAATAATGTGATGCAAATCCTCACTTTAATGGCAACCTGAAAATAAAACAAGCACTTATTGGAAACATATTGGTTTCAGAAGCCTGGCTGGAAGCTCATAATTTTAAGGCTGTCAGGGGACTTGCACTGATAAGTGCAATAATCCAGTGGAGTGAGCCTTCCCTATTGCAAGCCCCAACAAAGCTTGTTTTCAGAAATTAACCAGCTCTGCTGCTGGTGAACCACCTGAACATCTCATAGTTTCAGAAATACCTGAAATTCCTAAGCACCCAGAAGCACCAAGCAGCCTTGGATAGGTGATACGTACCTAGCCAAGGGTGAATTTTTTATTCCTTTCATGTACAGTGCAGCTGTACTGGAGATGCTATTCAAAGGCTTTAAGGTGTCAGGTATATTAGGTTAAAACAACAAATCTCCTCAGAGACAGCTTCAGAGGCCCTTGGTTTCTCTGTAATTTCATGTCTGCGTTTGCTTTCAGCAGCTGCCGCTGATTCTGAACTGCTGGCTCAGTTTGGCTAGACAATCAGCTTTGGCACAGCCCAGATGTGATACAGCTGCATTACAGAGCATCCAATAAACTTACCCACAGGTACTCATCTCCTGTAGGTGACCTCCTGCAGCTCCTCCTCGAGGGGCTGCTCCCCAGGGGCCGCACAGGCAGGTGCTTGCACATCAGAGGACAGCTGAATGTACACAATTTATTTCTGCTGTTGCTGAGATATTGTTAAGAACTTGCACAGTCACCTTGTCTGAATCACTGCTCACTTCATGTCCTGTCTATTTTTTCTTGTCCTTTCTTGTCTGCAGGCTTTGATGGGATGGTTTCTCTTGCCACAACCATTACATTTGCCTTCACATACAAAACTTCCATTATCATGTTTTCTCCAATATACTAGCAATGCTTCCTTTCCAGTTTATCTCCTGTACTTTTTCAGATGTTATATTGACTTTGTGATGTGCTGACAGGCTTGTATTTTCAAGTTTTTCTTAGACTTCTTGGAAAAGTCAGGTTTTTGCCTGCTTTTCCTAGACCCTGTACATAAAGTTTCCCTGTAACATATACTACAGTAGACCCGGCTCTGCTTCTTGTGTTAACCTTCTCCCACCATTTATTGGAAATTTCTTAATAGGGTAGAGAAGACAAAAAGCTGTCTGGACTTAGCTAAGAATGCAGCTGATTGCTTGGATAATGCCATCTCCATCTCTCCTGTGGCTAGATAACCAACAAGGCAACTGTCAGAAGCAGAGTATTGTTGATGCTTAGACTGTGGTTGTACACCTTGTATAGCAGAGAATATCAAAATTGCTTGAGGAAATCAATGAGAAAAGAACAAAAGAGTCACGTCAGTGTTTTACATGACATTACAGGGAAAGTGTTGCTTTCTGGGACTAAAAACTTTGGAACAGGGGCCAAAAAATAAGTCTGGGGACTCAAGAGTAGAAAGTTAGCTGTTCTCTATTAAGAGCTGTCATTTAAAAAGCAACTTGTGCTTGTGACATTTGCTGGTGTGAAAAATCCAAGCTGCCAAGGTGTCATCTTAAATCTCCTATTCCAGCTGCTTTGAACACATTACGCTTATGTGTTAACTGGTGAGACATCTGAAAAAGGCTCACATAGCTAAGAACAATGCTTTGAATTTTTGTAATACCTGGGATAATTTTATCAGAGAGGGATTTAAGTGGTGATACATTACATAATCCTAGTGCTGTGCAAGACATATGGAAATAAGTGATGGATTAGATTTAAGAAAGCTTATAAAAAGAGTCTTGCAAGACCTTTAACCTTAAAATCGTTCATAGCCCAGCAATCCATTAAAATAAGTATTGAAGTAATCCTTGGCCAGCACAGCAGTGAGAAATATGTTAGTGATTAATGGGTTTTGGTTACTTTCTTAAAAGTTTAATATGCAGCTCTAAGAAAATATCTGTGATAATAGCAGATGAAAGCCCTCACTCTGTTGCAAGCGAAGTTGGATGTAGAGCTGCTGCTGTTCCTGTGGTTTTTGCTAAGAGCAAAACCAGTGCCAGGGCCCTTTGCAGCCCCCCCTGTGTCTGTACCAGAGCCTGGCACAGGCACAGCTGCCACCGACAGCCCCAGGGACCACCCGTGGGGGACATCCCACCTCTGGTGCCTTGGGTCTCTGCTTCAGAGAGTTGTGGCTCACACAAAAAGGTCAGTGAAGGCATTTTGGCTTTGCCTGGAGATTCCTGGTTCTGGGTGAGTCTCCCAGCTGCGTTGTCACTTGTGGCACACCCAGGGCTCCTGTGGTGGCAGCGCTGGTGTTTCACACTCGTGCGTGTCCCTGGCTGGGTCAGGGCTTGGCTGTAGCTGTGTAGTGGATTCTTCAGTGTCAGAGCAGATTATTCTGCCAAGGTAGCTATGTGACAGTCTTGTTTACATTGTTTTACGGTGCTGGGCTGCCTGTTGTCACCCAGCATAATTTTCAGGGCTGAAAATAGAATCTTAATGGTGGAAGTACAAATCAGATTTTCCTGTCGGGCACTCATAGAACTGGCAGTGCGTGGGACTTGCTGACTTTGCAAGGAACAAGATCACTGTGCAAAGAATCATCACCAGTTGTGAGTGCTGGAATATATATGTCTGCACCAAAACTCATTGCTAATGGTCTGTATTTTCAACTTCTGATGAGAGACCTAATACAGCAGGAAAGGAACTTCTGATGCAAAGAAAACTGATCTGA
>VWYO01013877.1:63160-97554 GCA_013400275.1 Rhadina sibilatrix | reverse complement strand
AGAACGGTTATTAACATAATTAATGTTAATTAACGCCCGTGCCCCCTGCGCGCTGCCGGCGAATTAACGGGCGGGAGGCAGGCTCGGTAGAATCCCGTCTTTTCCGACCGGAGACCTCCGCTCCCATCATTCCTGCAGCCGAGCGGGAGCGTGGGAAGGAGCGCGGCGCGTAAGGCGGCCGCCGTGCCGGAATGATCCGGAGCTTTAAATAAATGTTGCACCTGATATCCGCAGCTCTTGTCCATCACCGCGAGTAGCGGCGGAGGAAAGCCCCGCTGCCGGCGCCATCAATCAGGTTCTGTGTTAGGCTGGTGCTCTCCTGCCGACCTTGGCTCGGGGGAGGCTTTACATCATCGCAGCGCTGATGGATGATGCGCTCGGCGAATCAATCCCTCCGGCGGATCTAACCCAGCTCCGGGGCTCCCTGACGTGCTCGCAGCAGCGTTGTTTCCCTCTCTCCAGCCTGCTCTGGGGCTGGCTCTCCCTGCTCTCTGTCCCCAGAGCAGTGTGGTACCCATGGCCCATGCCCATCTCTCAAGTCTAACCCTCTTATCTTCCTTCTGCTGGTTCTCCTTCTCACTCCAGACCAGCAGCTGTTCCTCTGTAGCCCACCAGGAGTAGCAAGAAGTTGTTTGAGGGTCTAGCTTGAATTCCACGTGGTTTAGATCACGTTCATTTTGGGGGTGATGCTCTTTCCCAGGGGAACATTTCCCGTGTTTGTGGCTCCCAGGTGGCAGAAACTCTTCAGTCCCCCACAGTGACACGCTGGAGAATACATGGAAATACACATGGATATGTATGGAGATGTAATATGGTTATTTATTGCCAGCTGCAAGTTTTATAACAGGTTCTTAAAATCATAGTCGGAAGTAAACCTCATCCTCGGAGCTATGGAGAAGCTTTAATAAATCTTTGCATAATTAGGAGCAAAATTCTTGCACAGCTGGCCTTGGGTTTGTGCCACCTGGGTTCTTAGGGAGGATTATTGCAAACTGATACCTGATGGAGGCAGAGAATCTGTCTCCTGTAGGAGCTGTAGGAGCGTATCCACAAACCCCTGCATCCAGAACGAACCCCTGTCTGCAGAATAAACCTCTGTCTGCAGAATAAACCTCTGTCTGCAGAATTAACTGTTCCACAAAATACTGTTGTTACCTCAGCCACGGTCAGTGAGCACGGGGGCTGTGCAGGGCAGCTCAGAGCTTTCACTTTCCCCTGGCCAGAGGAAGCCCAGAATAAACAGCAAAGCCCTTGGAGGTCTCAGTGGAGCTTAGGGATTAAGCAGCAAAGTCCCTTGTCCTCTGAAGCAAGTCCTTTAGCATCAACAAAGAACTTAATGGCTTTTTCCTCTGGTTTGGCTGTTCTCTTTTCCACCAGCTTTTTCTCCCAACTGGTCTGGGTACGGGGTGGTTGAACACCAAAGGTAAATCCCTCCTGCAGAGATGATTTCAGCCACATTTGTGTTTCACAGGCATGAGCAGCGTGGCTCTTCGGTTCAGAAGTTAATTGGGGCTTTCCATGTGTTGTATTTTGCACTTCAAATTCCATCTTGCAAAGGCTTATTCCGTCTCATTGGACTAACTGGTCTGATCCAACTTCAGAGTCTCTGCTCTGGGGTTAGTTGGTAATGGAAGGCTTGGGTTTGGGGTTGTTTTTTTTTTTGCAGAAGAGACTTCCCTGAAGCAGAAATGAAATTGCAGAATCATGGAATCCTAGAATTTGGGTTGGATAGGATATTAGAGATGACCCAGTCCCACCCTCTGCCATGGCCAGGAGCACCTTCCACTATCCCAGGCTGCTCCAAGCCCCATCCAGCCTGACCTGGAGCACTCCCAGGCTGAAAAACAAGGCCAGGAACCTTTAACAAAAAAAAAAAAAAAAAAAAAAAAAAAAAAAAAAAAAAAAAAAAAAAAAAATTACGTGCAATCTGTTCTGTCATTATAGAAGTGAGAAAAAAACCCAAAGTCTACTGGGAGCTATAAATTGCTCTCAGGAGGAAGTACAGAGCCCAGGTACACTTTAAACTCTGGCAATCCAGCTCAGGCTAACAGGATGAAGCTCTGCTGAGTCACAGAAATGTTTCTTCCTGAGGTTACTTGAAGAGATGCTAATGTGAAATGTGGGTTTCAGGATGTCTAGGAAAATGTGTTGAAAATACTGGGAGCCTGGGAGCTTCCTACCAGCCCTTCTTGGGGAGAAAAAACACTGGGGCTGGGGAGTTTTAAAGTAGGAAACTCGATGGGAATGTGACAGGTTAGTTATGCCTGGGATTAAGAAGATGAGCTTAAGTGATTAGTTTATTTTTATCTGGCTGTGTGTGCTTCCTGAGCACAGCCTTCATTCTGGCACCAGTCAGCAGCACTTCTGTGTGCAGGGGTAATTTAGGGCCCTACCTAGCTCAGAAAAAAACTTGGAAACTCTTTTCCAATCTCATGTTTAAAAGTTGGAGCTTTGTGTCTCCAGACCCCTTTGAGCTTTCCACCTCTAAAGTAGAAGTAGATGCAACTACAGCACACAGTTACACAGATGTAACTGCTGGTTTGGTTTGCCAAAGTTACAGTCTGTGATTTGGCAGCATGTAGGGGCAGGTGGCCATAGGGTGTCCTGTTTGGGGCTTGAGAACCCTTTCCTCTGCTGTTGAAATTCGTAACAATTCCTTGGGAGCAATGCTGCCATTTCCCAGCCTCGTGTCATCATTCTCTGGCTGTGTTTCCTGTGTAGAGTGACATTCTTGGTCCTGTCCTTACTCAGGAGTCACGCTTTAAGTGTGGCAGATTGGTGTTTTGTGCTCATTTCTCCTCCCTGAGCTGCACTATCATCACGAGCTGTTGTTATCACCCCACCTTCTGAAAGACCAGAGTCTCCTTGCTCATTTTCTGTGGATGGCTGGACAATCCGTGCGAGTCGCGTTGACTGGAGGCAGTGAATATCTCATCTGGCTTCCTTTTCCAGGTATTACCCCTGCCTGCTGCCGGCTGTTTCAGAGCCCTGTGAGAATGCTGTGCTACTCAGGTACCCTCTGAGCTTGTCAGCCAGCCCGTGCAGTACCCTGCAAGCCTTAGATTTAGCTCCTTTTAGTCCCCCTGTCCCGTCAGAGGACGGGCAGGCTGCTGGTTAGCAATCCCTGTAAGCCACGAGCTCTGAGCATCCTCACCCCTCTGCTAACAACTGCTTTACACCTTGCCTAGGCAGCAGCTGGAGGCTTAGGTGTTCCTCTCTTCTCTCACTGTGATGTTTCTCCCAAACGTGCGGGTCATTCCTGCTTTCTGGAGCTGGGAATTCATTCCTCACATCTGGCTCTGATAGGGAACAAGCTGCCTTTGTCTGGCTCTCTGTGTGTTCAGGGTGGGCTGATGGAGGCAGTGACACTGCTCTGTGCTTTGTTGCTAAAATGGGGTTTTGATTCAGCCAGAGTGAGCTGGGAGCTTGCAAGGCCATGGGTAGTGCAGGAACTGACCTGAGAGGAGCTGTGACAGCAGGAGTCACAGCCAAACTGTCCCTCCCTGATCCTTGGGTAGATAAGAAGGAGCACAGAGGTGCTCAAGTGCTTTTTGGGGTGTTTTAGCAAGGTGTCAGGGGCTTCTCTGACACCTGTGCTCGGCATTTGCTGCTTGTTTCTGTATTGTTTGTTATTTTCTCATTTATTAAGTAAGTGCTGAGGAGCTGCTGGCCCTGTGGCTCTGGTTCTTTTGGCAAGTAGCATTCTCAGATTAATATAAGCAGTGATGTGGGCAGAGGTAAGTTTGTGGTGACAGCTGATTTAGTCTCTCCTGGGTGATGAATGTAACCCAGGGGGTTCATTAAATTGAGGAAAAGGTTCTCAGTTCACAGGGAGCAGGTGAGGGGGGTTTTATTTTTTCCATGCTTTGAGTTGGAAGATACCAGAGTCCCCAAGACATTCGGGATGGCAAGGATGAGGTGCAGCTGCTGTTGGAACATGGATCTGGAAATCAGCCATGTGCCCTCCTACTGCAAAGCAGGGAGATGTTGAATTCCTTAAGTTAGGGAAGTGTTTGTGAGTATTGGGAGTGAAAACTTGATTTCACTCACACCCATGAGGTCAGCAAGTGAAGTTTCATGCTCTGTGCCTGAGCAGTGTCAGCTGTAGAGCGTGGCACAGTGGCTTGGGGGCTCAGGGGGGAAGCAGCCAGTGAAATGGATTTAAATCTCCATTTGGGAAGATTACCCAGCTGGCTTAGAGCCTTCTGAGCAATCTCTGCACTCTGTATCACCAAGAGCGTGGCTTGCTCGAGAAGTAGGAAGGTCAGAGCTGGTCCTGCTGGGTGGACGAGGAGGACACATTCCTTCCCCAGGACTGGCCACTCACACATCTCCTTTTCTCTTCCAGGTTTAACTGGAGCGAGCTGACCCCTCTGGGGCTGTGGGGGAGGACGCTGGGCTTGCAGACAGAGAACTCCCAGTTCCTGCTGGAAGGGATGCCCTTCCGCATCTTCGGGGGCTCCATGCACTACTTCCGAGTGCCCCGGGAGTACTGGGAGGATCGGATGCTGAAAATGAGAGCCTGTGGCCTCAACACCCTCACCACGTGAGTGCCCTCCCTGCCCAGCCTCTCCCCTGTTGGTGGGGAAGATGAAAAAGGGAAACCCTATAAATATGATTGCTTGGGTTTTGAGAATATGAAACCTGTAAGTGAAATAGATCTGAAAGCGAATTTAGATGTTTAGAGCTTTAGTTACTGGACAACTGGAGAACAACAGTGTGGCCAGCTGCAGGTAATTAATCCCCTTTGGATTAAGCAATGCCCTTCTCCTCACCAAGAGTCCAAGGCTCAGAGCAGACCCTACCAGCTTGGCAGGAGGGGTCCAAAGAGTAGTTTTTAGGGTTTAAAATATAACACAGTTTGGTAATGTAATGATTCTTATAGGCTGTATGTAAATGCTGTAGGATTTGTATCTTGTATTAGATTGGTTGGTGTCAGTTAGAATATTCAGTAGAGAGGAAGATTTAATGGATTGTAACGGGAACTTTGCTCTCTTACTCTTGCTCTTGCTGCTCTTACTTCTCTCTCTCCCTCTCAGCTCTGCTCTGAGCCTCAGCTGGCAGCTCTCAGCAGAGCCCCTTCACCCAGGCCCTGTGCAATAAACCCCACGCTCCAAGAGCAGCCTTGACTCCAGAGATCTCTCATCACTGTCCCCCCAGTTCCCACACCTGTGCCTCACCACTGGGGCTGGGTCCTGGATTCCAGTGGGCCATAACAATGGATTTCCAGACTTCTTACTGTGGGAGAAGGCACAGGAAAGGGCAGTGGTGGAGCAGATGATTTTACGTGAGGGAAAAAGATTCGGTTTGCCTCTGGACATACAAGGAAGCCAAGCTAGAATCTTCCATGCCTTTCTCAGTATTGGCTCAGTGCCAGCATAGGAGCACCTATTGGGCTTTGGAAGTGTTTCTCAAAACCTGTTTCTATTGGCAGCAAGCCAAATTGTCCCTCCTTGATCTTTGGGTAGATAAGAAGGAGCACAGAGGTGCTCAAGTGTTTTTTGGGGCGTTTTAGCAAGGTGTCAGGGGCTTCTTTGACACCTGTGCTTGGCATTTGCTGTTTGTTTCTGTACTGTTTGTTATTTTCTCATTTATTAAAACCTTTTGCTTTACAAAACATGCCCAACGAGCCGTCTTGCAATATTATTGAGCCACTCTGGGAGGCTGCAGGTCAGCCCTCAGGAACTGATACATCTTCAGGGGGCTCATTACACTCTGGCCACCTGTAGGTCTGTGGGGGCTCAGTTTTCCTTTGAGCACCCCAGACCTCATCCTTCACCTCCACTGCCCTCGCTCTGCCTTTCAGGTACGTGCCCTGGAACCTGCACGAAAAGGAAAGAGGGAAGTTTGACTTCAGTAAAAACCTGGATCTCAGGTCTGTGGCACAGACAGCTCTGGGATGGAATGCTCCTGTTTGGAGGGGAGGGGGTGTGGGGTGTTTGGGTGGAGAATGTTGTTTCCAGATGTGCCTTGATCAGGCAGTGAGGACTCATTCCTTCCCCTGTCTTCTGAAGTTCTGGGAACTTAATCAGTTCAGCACCCATCCCAGTACAGCTGCTTCACCAATTCCCTCCTGCTTTGGTACCTGAGTTCAGTGATGACTGGAGTATCAGGAGTGGGGGTTCTGCTGGCAGACAATAATTCCTCTGTCTGGCTCCCCAGGGCCTTCCTTTCCCTGGCAGCTAAGAATGGACTGTGGGTGATTCTGCGCCCTGGACCTTACATCTGCTCCGAGTGGGACCTCGGGGGGCTGCCCAGGTGAGTGTGGAAATTGTTCAGGTCAGGGAAGCATTAGGGACAAACAAATCCCAAGCTCCTGATCCCACAGTTGAGGCTCCTTCAAAGGAATTGCTTTGGAAAGGCTGGCTGCTTGATGGGGATATTTATTTTCTGTGTCCCCAAAGCAGATGAATGCTCATTATCTTATGGAGCTCTTCTAGTTCTCTCTTTTTTTTTCTTTTTTTTCTTTTAATGTTTAAAACAATAATAATTGTTTTGTGGTATAATGGTTACAGCAAGAAAATAGAATTGGGGGAACCCATCTTGCTGTTGCACCTTGACTCTGCATAACATGAACATGATTTGCAGCCTGATGTAAGAATTTGCTTCATCTCAGCTCCATGTTAAAAGTCCTTCTAGAAAGCTGCATTATGTGGCTGGTGGTGATGAAACCCCACAGCTTTTCCAGCCTCCTGTTGTGTTTTCCCCTGAAGAACAAGGCTGGAGGAGGCTCTGGGAGCACTGGGACTTTCCTGGTTCCTGGGTGGAGCCAGTGCCAGGTTACCACTTGTTTTCCTTACCTGCACAGAGCACAAACCTCAGTGGAGATACTTGGGGATTAATTTTTTTTTATAACTTCTCACTTTTCACTTGCCTTTGGCATCAGAGTTCAGGTGTCAGGGACTTACTCCTGAGAGCAGAACTCCTCGTGACCAGAGCCAGAAGCCACCTCCACATTAGAGATTATGAGAAGTGCATCTGTTGTCAGTTGTTGTCACATCACCCGCATGTTTTGGGGTTTTTTATCAGACAGATAAAAAAAATTCTAATTAAAAGCAACAGTACTATTCTCATTTTCCAGCTAAAGAGGAGGTGATTTTTTTTTTAAGTCCACAAAGCCACATTTGTGGACTTAAAAAAAAAAGACCACCCAAGCAAAGAGTTGAGTCTTTCAGATATTTGGAAGGATATTAGTTGAGGCCTCATTTGCAAATAAAATGAAGATACAGGTTTGTTCCCCTTAAATTGTTACAGCATTATATTGTTCTGCTCTTCAACAAATTGCCCTTTTTTCTGTTAACTCCAAGCAGAGCCCAGCCTTGTAAATCAGCAGTAGAAACAATGGGAACAGTTAGAGAAATCTTTGCTTTAAGAAAGGATTGGGATTTTTTTGAAGGAGCACTTGGTTGTAGAAGTGCCCTTGGGAATGCAGGGAATTCACTTTAGAGCAGTGACATTAACCCCTGAAATGTTACTGGTAGAGGTGATGAGGTGGGTTTAGGCCTGAAACACAGAACAAAAAGAGTGGACTTAGATTGGGACTTGGAGCCTGGATTTATTTACAAGTGAGTGCTGGGCACGTGGTGTCATTCACAGCTCGGGGTGTCACCGAGGGCTCCGCCAGGTGACACCGACCATCCCTGCCCGGGTGTGACTTGATGCCAGCAGGTGAAACACCTCTGCTTGACTGGACAGGAGTCTCTAACACATTCCCTCTCCTGCTTTTCCCCAGCTGGCTGCTGCAGGACCCCGAGATGCAGCTGAGGACGACCTACAAGGGCTTCACAGAGGCTGTGGACGCTTATTTTGATCGCCTGATGCGCGTGGTCGTGCCTCTCCAGGCAAGCACGGTCCTTGTCCCTCTCCAGGGGTGGGGATGGCTGCCCAGGGCTGTGTGTGACAGCAGCTGTGGGCTGTGGGCAATAACAAATGTACCACTTTTGCTCCAGGAGTCAGCACGGGCTGCAGTCTGTTTCTTTCAGTTTGGGAGTTCCCAGACTTTCTCTGTCCTTTTGGGAGCGTGGCAGGGTGGAGCTGGGTCCATCTGGCACTGCTGCATCTTTCCAGCCAGCTGGTGTGATTTTGGTTGCTGTGGTTAGAAGTCGTGGTGAACAGCTTCTTTCTCCCTTTTTGTCCCCCACAGTACAAGAAAGGAGGTCCCATCATTGCAGTGCAGGTGGAGAATGAGTACGGTTCCTATGCCAAAGACCCAAACTACATGACCTATGTCAAAATGGTAATGCTGGCACTTTCACTTGTTTCTGTGTCAATCTCTCCCATGCATCACCTTCCTTTCAGTGTTTTCTTTTTTTTTTTTTGTATGACTCTTGAGTGTGGTTTGAGAGGCTCTTGAAAGCACCAGCTGCATTTTCCTTGGATGTTTCCTCCAGGAGTGGAAGAGTTGGCACGTGACGCTCTCAGGGTTGATAAATCTGTGTTCTTATGTCTTCCAGAGAAGAGGGTGATAGGGAGCTGGGGAGTGTCTGTATTGCAGAGCTGGCCTTGAAGAAGCTGTCACCTGCGGGTCCTGTTTTGCCTCTCCCAGATGACATTTGATAAAGGTTTCCCTTTGCTGACTTTCCTGGGAGGAAAGTTGATGGGAACAAGTCACCAGCACGCTCCTAAACTTGTGTAATCTGGGGCTCAGCATCAGGCAGGTTAATTTGCCTAATGCCTCCCTTACCCCTGTCAAAAAGAGATTAAACTGTGCCCTGGCTGCTCCGAGTCAGTGATGAGGAGTTGGCCCGTGCCCAGGGAGGCTGGATTATCCTGGTAGATCTCACAGCGTTCTGACCTGTTTGTTTGCCCCCAGCACCAGTGCAGGGCAGGCAGATAACCAGCTCTGCAGACTGTCTCACAGGGTTTGTTGTTTCATTTCTTCTCACTGGATGCCTAAAAGGTCTTGCTGCACATCAGCAGGGTCAGCCAGCCAGGGTCAGTCCTTCTCAAACCTTTTGGGTGCCCCAGCTGCACCCTGAGCACCCTGAGGCTCAGGTTGTCCCATTTCTCAGGGTGTCCAGAGGCTCTTCAAACAAACAAATAAATCCATGGCAGGAGTGCTCATCTCCTTAGGGCTGTGCCAGCTCCTGCACAAACCCCATCTCATGCCGTGGTTTAACTCTGCTTCCAAGGTTCAATATGGAGTGTGTGTACAAACAAATCAGAGATAGTGCCAAGAAAGTGGCTTCCAGAGCTCTAAATGAGGGGGGCACAGAGACTCTGGGGGTCTGAGCAGCCTGCAGGCTTGGCCTTGCTTTTCATGGCTCAGTGAGGAAAGAGCTTGTGCTGTTTCAGACTTGCCAGGACAGATCCCCCTGCCAGGCCTGTGGGTGGATTTTTGCAGTGCTGTTTCATCATCTTCTGGGACTGTGTGCAATTTGCATCTGAGGCAGTGTAGAGCAGTGGTTAGAGATGAAAAAGTGGGGAAGCAGGATTTGCAGGGCTTCGTGGCCATCCCCACAGGAGGGGATACTGCACTGCTTTAATATCCTGGGAAATGCTAAACTCTGGTAACACAATGGCTTTTTCTCTTTCTAACCCAGGCCCTGCTGAGCAGAGGGATTGTGGAGCTGCTGATGACCTCAGACAACAAGAATGGGCTGTCCTTTGGCTTAGTGGAAGGAGGTGAGTGCTTGTAGAGCTGAGGGAGGGCTGTGATCTCTGGGGAACGTGGCTTTGGAAGGAAAACAGGACTTTAATTCACCCTCTGCACCCACTGAGTGGGCTCAGTTTGTGGTAGGAGGGACCACTTGGCTGGATGGTGCAGTCAGGACAAATCCCAGGAAGGTTTAGAGTGGTTTATTTTCCACATAAAGTGTAACACACTGTGAAGGGTTGGACATCTGTACTTCCCTCTGAGTCAAGAGATGGCAGCACTCAGCATTTCTTAATGTTTCACCAGACTACAAGGCTGAAAATGCTACTTATTGCTCCATGTCAATATATATTAAACAAGTTCCTCAGCAATTACTAACAGTAGTAGCTCGTTCCTAAGGTAACTAATTGCTTTGCAATTAAAAAGAGAAGAAAAAGAGGTCCATTGAAACCTTTATTTTCAATTTTACATTTAAGCAGTAAATTTAGCAGTAGTTTATGGAGCAGCATTATCTTCTCAGCAAGCTTTTTTTGGGGTGTAAAACCTTAGGTGGGTAAAGGAGGGTGTCAGCTGTGTAGAATGCAGAAGGATGCCCATTTCCCTTTTATAAAGTATAATTCTAATAATTTTTTTTTAATGCTGTTTAGCACCCTCCTCTTTTTTTCCTGTGAAGAAATGGAGGTGCAGCTGCTTGAGTTTCACTGAGCCTTAAATCTTGACTGTTTGGGGCACTGATGCTCAGAATTTCAGGTCACTTCAGCTGGGGTTTACTCTGTCCCTGGCCTCTGCTCTCTCCTGTGTTCCTGCCAATTGCCTGAGGTGCAACTGCTCCCCCAAATTAAGTGTTTGCAGGGTGCAGTCTTTGAGTGCTCCTGTTACCACTCAGTCATAAATAATGTTAAGTTTCCAATCTCAGGCATGCAGATGATTAAAGGGAAAGACTTTCCTCTCCTGGTTTTTTTTCCCCTCCTTTTGCTTTTCCACATCAGTATGAGAGGGATAAATTCATGAACTGAAGTCAGGGGCCTTCACCAGCACGGCGATCTCGTCTTCTGGATTTTTTTTGGGTGTGCAGCAGTGTTCAGCTGTGGCCACACAGAGTCACTCTCTGCCTGCCACAGAGCTGTCAGGGGAAGGAAGGGCTGGTGTGGAAATCCCTGCCTTGCCCTCCTCTCCTGAGGGAATGTTTGCAGCCTCAGAGCTCCTTCTTCTGAGTCATCTTTCTGCTGGGAGCTCTTTGATCCCAGTTTGCCTCCTGGATGTCCCAGCAGTCTGTTTGTTAGGGCCAAGGTGCCACTGCTCAGGTGTGTGGGATCACCAGGGCTCCAAGTGGAAGAGCAGCAGGGTGGTGAGGAAGGGGCCTAAAGGAGAGGCAAGAATCACTCCCCATCCCTGGAGGTGGCCAGGGTCAGGGTTTGGATCAGCCTGGGGTAGTGGAAGGCGTCCCTGCCCTTCCAGGGGGTGGGATGGGATGAGCTTGAAGGTGCCTTCCATCCCAAACCAATCTGATTCCAAGAATCCCAGGCTGATCTGACCTGATCAAGCCTTTCTGGGAGCTCATGGGTGACAAAGCCTCTGCTGTCCCTCCAGGCTGAAGGACCACGGTGGGATGCCCTGTGTGTGTGTGGGAAGAACATCCCATGGGAAGGATAAACAAGGCTCTGGGGACTGCTTCTCTTTTCCATGGTGTGCTGTTAATCTTCATGAAAAGCAGAGCTGGGCACGTTCTCCTTCAGAATTGCCAGCTAACACATCACATCAGTGCTAAATCCACCTTTTGTTCTGTTCTCCTTTCGTGTTTTCTGCGCTGAATTCTTCAGCTCAGCGCACTACATAGGTCAGCCTATTCAAATCAAGGTATAAATAGTGAGAAGTGAGCTTTTTCTTCTGTAAATATTCTGTTTGAAGCGCTCTGTCTGACACAACTGGGGCTGGGTTTGATACCAGCTCTCTTGTCAGAAGTCAGTTTTTAATGCCCCATCACATCATCGCTGCTGCATGTGCAGAGTTTGAGAGAAACACCAGCCTGACCAAGGGCTGGGAGATACAGAAATGGCTCAGATGAGTGCCAGGGGCTGGGGCACTGAGCCCAGATTGGTGTCTGCTGTCCTGCAGGCAGGTGCTGCCACTCCAGAGCCTGAGGATGGGCAGAAGCACAGAGAGCTCTTCCACTCCCCGTTCTCTGTGGTTCTCTTGTGCTGTGCTTGCTCTCGCTCTCCCCCACAGACATGACAAGCTGTAGGATATTGCCTGGGAAGGGATTCCTGCAGCTAAAGCCTGGGAGAGCAGTGTGGCATCCAGACAGGACTTTCTAATAAGTTTGCCTTTATGTGGTGCCTTTTAAGTGAGGATCTCCAAGTGCTTTACAGGCTCAAATTAGAGCTGCTGACACCCCAGGAGCTGCTCTGATGCTCTTTCTCTCTCTCTCTAATATCTCTGCACATTAGAGCTGAAAGATGGCCTGGGAGGATTCCACTGTCTGCTTGGTTCACTTGGATTCTGCATGCCAGGGGAAGGCTTTGATGGGGAATCTCTGAGGAGGTTATTTTGGGGGTTCAGAAGGTGCTGCAGCTCCCTCGTGCTGATGGGGAATCTCTGAGGAGGTTATTTTGGGGGTTCAGAAGGTGCTGCAGCTCCCTCCTGCTGGGCTGAGGCCTAAGGAGATGGTCCCCTAGACATTTTGGATTAGTCTAAATTAATTTATTTCTCCTTTCCCACTAGCACTGGCCACTGTTAACTTTCAGAAACTGGAGCCTGGGCTGCTGAAATACCTGGACACAGTACAGGTAAGATGCAGAAACACTTTGTTCATCCATATTTTTCCAGCACTAGAAGTGAGGCACTGATATTCTGTTTGGGATTTGCTTTGTTGGTTTGGGGCTTCCTTCCCATTAGGCCAAGTCCTTCTGGAATCAGGGAAGGAGGATTTAAGTATCCTGTTATCCTGCAGCTTTTCATTCAGCTGTGCCCTGTGTTTAGCTGTTAGGGGTTATACTTGCTCAAGTGTTGGTACCCAGAGCATCCCAGTGCACAGCTGTCAGACCTCTCTCTTGAAGTTCCATCGTCTTTGTCCCAAACTCTTTCACCCTGGTGCTGTGGGTGCTCTTTGCAAAACTGCTGATGTGCTGCAGGTGTGTCTGTGATGGGTGTTCATCTCCAGGGCCTCATTCAGGGTAGATTGATGAAGGTTTAGTGTGTCACTTGAGCGTTTTTAACCCCTCTGTGCTGTCAGGGGTGTGCATGGGGGAGGGAATGGACCCTTGGTGTCCTGACTGTGATGAGGGACTGGTGAGGGAGAGGCAGGTTTTGGGGTTAGTGACAGGTTCTCTCTCTCTTCACACCCTCTGTCCTCTTTTCCTGTGCTCTGCTTGCTCCAAATGGGCGATGTGAGCAGCTGTGATCTGCCCCCAGCCCTGATCAATTCTCTTCTCACCTCTGCCCTTGGCTTTTCCTGGCTGTGCAGGGAAGCCCTGCTGGCATGCTGGATGTTCAGCCCTACAGCTTTCATTTGTTTTCTTTTCCTCTACTGGCAAAAGAGGCTCTGCTGGAAGTGCTTTCACCTCCTTTAGGTCTTCCAAAATTCCCCAAACCCTGCAAATGAACAGAAGGTGGCACCTTCCCCAGCACAGGAATGCAATGTGGCCCCAAAAAAGCAGCTCCTCCTTTGCCACACTAATTACGAGATAGGGAGTGTTTGTAAGGGTTATGAAGCTGTTTTAGCTTTTCCTTGTTATGAGTTTTTGTTCCAGAAGGTGATAAAATCCCTTCTTTGACTGGTTCACTGGGGATGGATTGATTAAATGTATTTCCAAGAGCTGGAACGTTTAGATGATTGCAGGCAGTTGTTTTCTCCTAATGAAACACGAGTTTCTGTAATGCCACTTACCTCAGCCAATTGCTGTGCCATCAGACAAAACCCTTATTGCACACAAAGGGCAGAAATAAAGCCCAGGAGGCTGGAGGGGGCAGCCAGGTGAGCACACATTGCCCTGCCCATGCCATGGGCTCAGGAGGGATCCTGCAGGAGCTCAGGGAGCTGGCAGGCACTGACAAATGGAAAGCAATTGCTCTGTGTGCAGAGCCTTTAATGAAGACCTAATTCCTGCAAATTCTTCCCTGCCAGCACCATATGCAGCATTAAAAAGGCATTAAAGCAGCTCAGGTCTGCTGCTGTACCTTGGCAGGCACTGGCTGCCCTGCACCTGCAAGCTCTCAGCTGGCAGTGGCAGATAAGCAGACATTTATAAATGTGTGTTTCTAGCAGGAACTAAACACTGACAGTTGGTTTGTCCCTTTGCTGCAGCTCTGCCATCCAGGAGTGTTTGATGGCACCTGATTGTGCCTGCCCTGTGGTTTGTGCTCTGTCACTAGCAGAGGCACAAAGCTTTGCTTGCCTGTTCTGGGCACTGCTGGCCCACAGCTTCTTGTTCTTCACATGCCCAGAGCTCCTTGTGTGCCTTTTTGGCTGTGCCAGTTGAGAAGAAAACGCTCCTGTAAAACCACGCCACCGCACTGGATTTGAACAATTCTTCTCTAGAAAAACAACAACAGCAACAAAAAATCGGTGACTGCAGGAGTGTCCTGAAATCCATTGTTTTTCTCTTGACAGAAAGACCAGCCAAAGATGGTGATGGAGTACTGGACTGGGTGGTTTGATAACTGGGGAGGCCCTCACTACGTCTTTGATGCTGATGGTGAGCACTAAACCCTGTTCTTGCAGAACGTTCTGTGGTGAATTTCAGCCCCGTGAGAGAGCAGCACCTTCTCCCTGGTTTAAAAGCTCATTTGGAAGGCTACTACTAAAAAAAAAAAAAACAAACCTCTGGGGTATCTAAAGAGCAGTGAAAACAGAGCTATCCCAGACTGTTTTAAGGACTCTCTCATCTCCCCCCGTAATTGTCTTGGTAATTGGGTCATTAGTGTGTTCGGTTTAGGAGTCTGACTGAGGAATCCTTGCAACTCTTCTTCTTAAAAGCAAAATTCCTGCTGGAGGCCACGAGCTTTCCCCTTTTTCACCTGGAGGAGAGGATCATTTGAATGTATTAGTGCATCAGCAGACGTGCTGCCCCTTAGCGAGGGCAAGATGCAAATCACTGTGATTGCACAGGAAGGACCAGAAGTGTCTGGTTTGAATTCCTGGCCCAGACTTGTGCCCTTTCTTTGCAGAGATGGTGAATACTGTAGCAAGCATCCTCAAAACAGGGGCATCCATCAACCTCTACATGTTCCACGGAGGCACCAACTTTGGCTTCATGAACGGGGCTTTGGAAGCTGATGAGTACAAGTCGGATGTCACCAGTTATGGTGAGTTTATTTGCACTGCCCTGGGCCACTGACAGTGACCAGCAACACTGAGAAATGATCAGCACAACCACTGTGTCCCGGAGTGATGAGGAGGGGGGACACAGCTCAGAAGGAAATTCCTGTCTAAAAGGAGGGGGGGCTTGCATGAGGGTTTCCAGTNCCTTCTTACATTCTATGTATAACATTCATCTCAATATTTGCAAAAAGCCTGCTCTAAAATCTGCATTTATAACACCAACCCATTCCAGGAAGTGGAGGATTCCCTTATTCTGAGGTGTCACAGGTGATGACTTGATATCTCTTTGTTCTAGGGAGAGATGGTGATCCAAGACACCATTTTTTAATCCTACCAAGTCAAGTTTGAGCGTAAATCTCTTTTCATCCCAACAGCCCGTGGTTAAAATGGTTAATTGTTGCCTTTATCCTGCGTGAAATTCTGGATATGTGCAAATTAGATCTCTGAAAGTGTGAGTGACTCTTCTCTGAATTAAGGAATTTTGTGGCTGTTTAGTGATGTTCACTCAGATTAAAGTGTGCAGATTTCCATACCACAGACAAAGCCATGAAAATTGTGCCTGGGGCTTTTATTTCTTGCACGAAGCCATCCCGGGAGCTGCTTTCTGTTTTTAAAACACGTGCTGCTTTTCTCTGCTTTTCCAGATTATGATGCTGTGCTGACAGAGGCTGGGGACTACACATCCAAATTCTTCAAGCTCCGACAGCTCTTCAGCATGGTCATTGGTAATGATTACACAGCCAGGAACTGCAGCACTGCTCAGCCCACACTGTCAAATTAGGGAATTATTTAAACTGGCCCTGGTGCTGGGGCTCTGCTGGGTTCGGAATTAAGGATGGGAGGACCAAAGGAGGGCTGGAGGGATATTGAGTTTCATTGTTCCATCTTTCTTTTTGCATGCCAGGCCAGCCCCTTCCTCTGCCTCCCATGATTGAAAGCAAGGCCTCCTATGGTGCCATCCTGTTGCACCAGTACATCTCTCTCTGGGATGTGTTGCCAGCACTTTTACAGGTAGTGACACCTCTTCTAAATCCCTCCCAGACTTAAAAGGCATCAACTTTTAGGGCAATTTGTGCTCTGCCTTGTTATCCCACAAGGATGAGGTTGGGGGATTAATTTTATCTCTTTTTTTGCCAAGGATATGCAAAAGCAGCAAATCTTTTATCTCACCCTTTTCCCTGCTACTTCTGTTCCCTTGGAATCGCTGTTTTGCAAGTCCTTGGCTCCTTTTTCTGGTACTTTGGTGTAGCTTCCTTAGGGTCAGGAGGGAGTTTGGGTTGGGGCAGAGCTGGGGAGGCTCTCACCTGTGGCAGAGTGGGACACCTGCCAAAAGCCAGCTGCCTCTGCATGGTCTGGCCATGCCAGAGGCCACTCCTGACCTTCAATCTGCTTCTCCTCCACAGCCCATTAAGTCAGAGTTGCCCGTGAACATGGAGAATCTGCAGCTGAACGACAGCGTTGGGCAGCCCTATGGATATGTGCTCTATGAGACTGTCATCTTTGGGGGGGGACACCTGCACACCAGGGACCACGTCCGGGACCGGGCACAGGTGGGGACACGGGGCTCCTTGGGGACTCACCCAGCTCGGCTGGAGGCAGGAAATGGGGGAAAACATGAAATTTTACATCAGTTCTGTGATCCGCTCTTTCCGCTTCTCAGCTAAGCCCTGAACTCTTAGCACTTCTAATTAAATTTCCAGTTCCACTCTGCTAAAAGTTAGAACATCTTTGAACACCAGAATGTTGAATGTTCTGAGAATATTCTGATTTTTTTTTTATTCCCACCTGCCCTGACAGTGACACAGTTTTGGACTGGAGTTCTAGTTTCAAGCAGAGACAGTTTGCTCCCCAAATCCAGCTGGAGTGGTGTGATTGTGACATGATTGATGAGCAGTTGCTCTGGTCTCCTGTGCTCTGTTCTGCAGGTGTTTGTTAACACCATGTATGTGGGGGAGCTGGACTACAACACAGTGGAGCTCTCCATTCCTGAGGGACAGGTAACTGCTGGGGATTGCTGAGAGTGTGGATAACAGGGTCACCAAAGAGGGAGAAGTCTCAGAAAAGGCACCTCCCCCTAATCCAGACTAGCTTGGTACCCTAATCAGACACAGACAGTGGGATTTCACTGCCAGGTTACCATTTGTGATTGAAAAGAGTGGTCTGAATGCTTTTCCATGGGGGAAATTCAAGTTATTGTAGCCCTTGCTGCACAAAATTTGCCAGCCTTCTCAGCACAGCCACGACAGGGAGTACCTGTACCCTGGTGCTGCAGATTAAATCCCTGCAGGCTTCATCTTCCTTAGCACAAAGCAGGTTCTGAGGGGCTCTGGAGGCTTTTGGGTCTCAGATTGAATGAGGGGGAATGTCTCTCTTCAGCTCTGAGAGCAGTTTTACCCTGGCAGAAGCTGGCACTAAGAGCAGGGTATTGATTGAGCACATTTCAGCAGAGCCGTGGTGGCTGTAGGAGCACAGGCGAGGGGGTGGATGCACAGGTTGTTCTTAAGACTTGTGGGACAGTTAATGACACGAGCCTGTCCTGTGTCAAACTCCATTTCTGGCTCTGTGGGTGATACCAAAACAGGAATTAAAAATTCAAGAGGAAAAAAAAAAAAAACCAAAACAACAAAACCCAGAAATCTTCCGTGCAAAGGCTGCGAGTTTGTTTGCAGCAGAGAACTTGAAAGTAAATTTATAACCTTCAGGTGCCATTTCCCCCCACCTTAAACACCTCTGCAGAGGCTGGTGCAGGCCTGGTGCAGCTGATGCCTCTCCTGGTTTGTTTTTAGCAGGGCTTCAGGCAGCTGAGGCTCCTGGTGGAGAACCGCGGGCGCGTCAATTACGGGCTGGCCCTGAACGAGCAGAGGAAAGGTGGGTTTGGTTCTGTGCTCCCCAAACTCTCCCCAGAGACCACTCAGAGTGGAAGTGCTTGCAGAGCAGTCTTGTGTGCTGTGCACAGAAGCAGCTGAGGGCCCAGCACAGCTCTCGTGGTGCTGGGCAGGGCTGGGAGTTGGTGGGAAATGGGGTGAGGGAGGGAATGTGTTGAAAAGCATCCTCAGCCCCTGTCTGGAGTGATCAGAGGAAGGGCAGTGGCTGCTCAGTGCCCTGCACCAGGGTTTATTTTATAAGGGTACAGCTAAACCCAGGGCTGTCAATGAATCTTGCTCTGCTCTAGGTTTCCTAGGTGATGCTCAGCTCCCTTTCTCTTGCTCTGTGAGCATATTACTTCTCAGGGAGGGAAGGAAAATACCTTTTTTAATCTGTGTTTTCCCTCGAGGGGTTGATATTGGAGGATCACACCATTTAAAAGCTCACACAGTGTCAGGAAGAGGGAAGTGCATCCCCTTGAGCAGAATTGACTGAAATGCTCAAGCCTATCACACACTGTGGTGGAGCTGGAAGGGGTTGATTCTATTTTAGTGGGGAACTATGTGCAAGAGGCTCTATAAAATAGATTAATGGAGTTAGGCATGTGACTGTATCGATTTTATTTAATGCAGAAAAGTTGCATAAACCTCAGTGCTGCCTAGGCAGCCTCAGTCCTGTCATTAGGAGGCTTGCATTAGCACCCAGGCTTTGCTTCAGGGAGAGCAACTTTAACAAAAGGGTGCTAAAGGTGAATGGCTTATTACATTGTGACTCACATTAAAATCCTGGGATGGAAAGCCCTGCACCAGCCCTGGCTCAGTTACGTTTTGCTCTGCCTGTTAGAGAAGTGATTGAGTGCTTTAAAAAAGAAATCTGTGCGTGGTCAGCTCCCCAAAGCCCAGCAATCCCAGGAAGCCCCAGGTGGTGCCTGTGCCAGCCCATCCCAGTGAGTTCTGCTGGGAGGGGCTGTGGTGAGCTGAGGGAAAGGAGGGAATGGAGAGGCCAGAGTTTAGTGATGCCCCCCACTCAATCTGGATGAGCAGTGGGACCATATGGACTCCAACTGCACTGCAGAATGTGGCTCCTTTCCATCTCCTGCTGTTCCTCAGATTCAAACAGCAAAATCCATCAGCTGTAGCTGTTCCTCAGCTCTTCATTTACCCCCATTGCTCTTGCAGGCTTAATTGGTGACGTCTTCTTGAATAAAACCCCCTTGAGGAACTTCAAGATTTACAGTTTGGAGATGAAACCTGCCTTCATGAAAAGGTTTGTGGGATTTTAANCTTGAAAAAGTTTTTGTGGTTTTTTTTTTTTTTTTTTTTTTTTTTTTTTTTTTTTTTTAATTTTTTTTTCCTTCCTCATTTGAAACCACCTGTTTTCCAGCAGTGCAGTGTCTGATAGGGAGCAGCTAAGTGAGGCAACCTGAGGTGACAGTGAGGAGGTGGATTTTTGCACTGATAAATTCCTTTTTGCCTGAAATAGTGCAGGAACTGGTGCCAGGCTGATCCATACCATCATTTAGGGGAGAAAAATCTAATCCCACTGTGCAGGATTGAAAGATTTCCTTGCAGCAGGGTTAGATCAGGTAGGTGAAAGCCAGGCTTACCCCAAAGGGAAGGATCCCCTTACACCCACACCAAAATTGGAAATTTTGGAAATTACCAATCTGGCTGATATCTTTAGTAATTCAGCCTGGCAAGGGGTGGATTAATTCTAGAAAGCTACTGATAGTGCATTAACAATCCAGATGGCTCCCTCTCTTTTATGTTGTTTTGCTTCAATTCAAGGAAGGAAATTTAGCAGGGGGATGTTGGAGAGCCTCTGTCAGCACATACAGAAATCCTCAGCAAGTGTTTCAGGCAGCAGATGCCCTATGGACTCTGGCCCCAGTCCAGAGACACTCTTTTCAGTGATGTTTTTAATACCAGAAAGCAACTTATGTGCATCCCCCAAGATACCACAGCTGCCCTGTTTGGTGCAGGAGGGAGAGAGAGAGGCCACGTCAAACCCAAATGGCTTTTAAAGGGAAAAAAAAAAAAAATCCAGTTCTGAAATGCCTCAGGACAGTTTTACCAGGTGCTACCTGAAGGATTCTTATTGATGGGGTAACTCCGAGCCTTTTGGACTGCAGGGTGTTAGAGGAATGTTTCCAGCGAGGAGCATTAAAGCAAGCGAGCTGCCGCGGCCAAACAAAAGCAAGATTAGTCACCACTACCCTCAGCTGCTGGCTGCTGACCAGCAGCACTGAAACACAATCAGCTCACAGTCCCCCCGGGGGAGGAGGGAGAGGAGTGTTGTGAAAGGAGCTGTCACAGGCTTTTAGTTGAATAATTCAGTAGCAGCCAGGCTGCACTGGATCAATAACTTCCCCCCAGTCCAAGAGATGCAGTTTGTAAGGCTTGGAGGGAACATGTTCTGACAGGAGCTCAAGGCTTCTGTGGGATTCTGCTCTCCTTATTTCCTCTTCTGCTTGTGCCCTGCTCCCAAATTGTTGCCACAGGTAAGAAATGATGTCAGATTTCCCCTAATTGCTGCAGTTTTACCAGGTTGTGTTTGTGCTCCTCCACAGGAGCCGTGGCAGGAGTGTCTGGTTTGAATCCTGTCAGTTCTGCAGTCTCCTTTAGCAAGCCACAGACATTTAAAGCACCCTGGCAGATCTGAAGGATCCTCAGCAACCAACGTGAAGCAGAGCTTTTATCCCAGAGTGGGATAAAAGGGTGGAAGGGACCTTAAAGGTCCTCTCATCCCACCCCTACCATGGGCAGGGACACCTTCCACTATCCCAGATTACTCCAGCCTGGCCTTGGACACTTCCAGGGATCCAGGGGCAGCCACAGCTGCTCTGGGCACCCTGTGCCAGGGCATCAGCACCCTCACAGGAAAGAATTTCTTAATATCCAACCTAAACCTGCCCTCTTCCAGTCTGAATCCTTTCACCCTTGTCCTCTCACCACGTGCTCTTGTAAAAAACATTTCCCGTTGCTGTGAAGCACCAGAGGTGGTGACATGTGGGGAATGGATTTGTAGGGAATTCCCAAAGCCTGGCAGGAGGCTCACACAGCCTTGTGCACCTGTGTGCAAACCCTGAGATAAAGTGTGCTGGCTGAGACAGGCCATGGGATGGGACAGACACTGCTGAGAGAGAAATGGAGCTGGAGACAAGTTGCAAATGCTGGCCTTGCAAACAGAGCAGAGATTCTGGAGAAGCAGAACCATGAAAGATGGATTGCACCAAACCCACTTGGGGTATTTTTGGATGATTGGCTTTAAGGCATTAGCAGCATGGTGTGGCAAAAGCTGACAGGCCAAAAAACTCTTATAATCCATGGTAATTTGGAAATAGTTTGGCTTCTGATTGTGATGGCGTGGATTGTAACATCTGCACCGTCTCACCCTTCTCATGAGACTGAAAATGGGATAAAAGTCTTTCAAACTCCTCTCAGGAGCCCCATATCTGGGTCAGAGAAAGGGTTTTTCTAACAGTGACAGCCCCAGGTATCCTCGCCTTATCCCCCAGCTTGGCCTGGCAGGGCTATGGATGGTGGGGACAGAAGCAGGTGTGTGAGTGTCCCCCAGCTGCCCTGTGAGTGTCCCCCAGCTGCCCTGTGAGTGTCCCTCTCTTGCTCTGTGTGAATGTTCTTCAGCTGCCCCATGAGTGTCCCTGTTGCCCTGTGTGTGTCCCCCAGCTGCCCTGTCTCAGTGTCCCTGTTGCCCTGTCAGTGTCCCCCAGCTGCCCTGTGTCAGTGTCCCTCTCTTGCCCTGTGAGTGTCCCTCTCTTGCCCTGTGTCAGTGTCCCCCAGCTGCCCTGTGAGCGTCCCCCAGCTGCCCTGTCAGTGTCCCTCTCTTGCCCTGTGTGAAATGTTCTTCAGCTGCCCCGTGAGTGTCCTGTCAGTGTCCCTGGTCCCAGGTTGCCCTGTCAGTGTCCCTGTTGCCCTGTCAGTGTCCCCCAGCTGCCCTGTGTGTGTCCCCCAGCTGCCCTGTGAGCATCCCCCAGCTGCCCTGTGAGTGTCCCTCTCTTGCCCTGTGTGAGTGTCCCTCTCTTGCCCTGTGAGTGTCCCTNAGCTGCCCCGTGAGTGTCCCTGCTGCCCTGTGAGTGTCCCCCAGCTGCCCTGTCAGTGTCCCCCTGTTGCCCTGTCTCAGTGTCCGCCTGTTGCCCTGTCTCAGTGTCCCCCTGTTGCCCTGTGTCAGTGTCCCCCAGCTGCCCTGTGTCAGTGTCCCCTGTTGCCCTGTCTCAGTGTCCCTCTGGTCCCTCTCCTGCAGCCTGCAGCACGTGTCTGGCTGGAGCACAGTCCCGGATTATTTCGTGGGGCCGGCGTTCTTCCGCGGGAGGCTGTGGATAGAGCAGCAGCCACAGGACACCTTCTTGAAGCTGCAGGCAAGTGCTGGGTTCTTCTTAATCAAGGTTTTTAAAAGGCTGGTTAGGCAGACACTTGTGTAACAGCTCTGAGTGATCTCTGTGTCTGTGGCCTCCCCCTCTCTCTCAGAGAGTTATTCTGAGGTCTGGCAGTCTCCTCCAGGTGATTCTGTTCAGTCTGGAGAGGTCCTGTGAGAAAACATGTGCAGTACTGACCCTGCAGAGCTGCCAGTGACCACTTCAGTCTTTTTTTATTGGCATACAAACGCTGTTTTCTAGTTGCAGAGGAGTAATGGGCACAGAAGATGAAGGAGGGCCTTGTTTTATTCCTGTCTCCTCAGTGGGACATGGAAAGAGTCACTTCTTTGTGGCCATGGCATGGGAGTTGGCATTCCTGTCATCCTTCTCTGGGAGACTGCACAGAACTTCAGATGAGGTTTTAAATATTATTAAACTTCCTCCTCTGATTTCCCTCCCTTAGAGCCAACCTTGTGCCCAGTCTTGCTGTCCTGCTCACTTTCCCATTGCTTGGGAAAATTATATTTGTTGTAAATCAGGCCAGCCAACAGCAATTCAGTTTTTCTGTCACCTGGGAAAGAGGTGAGGGCAGATATTCCATGCTTGGGAAGGAATAAAGGCCTGTCTGTTCAAAGGGAAGAAATTTCCTGTGCAAACACGAATCACAAATTGCACATTTTTGAAAGCTTCATCCTTTTAATGAGTACATTAAGGATAACTCCTGTTCAACAGGGCTTGTTTAAATGTTCCTGGCTGCAGGGATTTGTGCAGGGAAAGCAAGCAGAAAACCTGCAGAAAGTGGCTGGAAGGAGTGCAAGTGTGAAAGCAGATTTGGTTTCCTGTGGGGATGCTAAGGAGGCAGCAGGGCTGCATCAATAATTCCGTGTTCTGCCTTGATTCCAGGGCTGGGAGAAAGGAGTGGTGTTTGTCAATGGTCAGAACTTGGGAAGATACTGGAAGATTGGACCTCAGGAGACACTTTACCTTCCTGGGCCCTGGCTACGGAGAGGGGGCAACGAGGTGAGAGCTCTGCTGGGATTGCTCTTTGCCTGTTGGGGTTGTTAAAGATCCCTGTCCCACAGAGCCAGACACACACAGGACATCACTTATCCTTTAGCTCTTTGCCTGTTGGGGTTGTTAAAGATCCCTGTCCCACAGAGCCAGGCATGCACAGGACATCACTTATCCTTTAGCTATTGCCAGTGCCATAGAGGGGAAAGGCAATGCTATCTCCTAAAAATCTCTGAAAATTAGAGGAGGTGCTGCTCTAAAGCTGGCCCTGACTCTGACAGCCATTGAGGGCTGCCAGGGGGGGCAGCTGAACCTCACAGCTCTGCCTCAGGTGGGAAATCAAGCCAGACCTGATGTGATGCTGCTTCATCCCTCCAGCACGCGGCGCCGAGGCAGAGCCTCAGTCTCAGACCCACACTGACTGATCTATTAAAATGGTGCTTCCTTCCCCTCCTCCTAAAAATCCTTTAAGCCCCTCCTCCCCAGGCATTGTAAGAAGGGTTTTTCTCTCTCCCTGTGCAGATTGTCATCTTTGAGGAGCGCACGGCGGGCCGGATCATCCAGTCCGTGGACATCCCTTACCTGGGACGGACCCAGTACGTGGATTGAGAGCTGCTGCCCCGTGTCTGCCTCATCCTGGGCATTCCTGGTTGCATGTCTGGGGACGTGATGGCTCAGCACTTGGGCATGCTCATCTCCACTAGAGCCAGGGGAAGGATTTGCCCTCTGGCAGTGGGTTCAGAGGAGAGGACAGCCGGAGGAAGCAGGGCGTCCGTTGTTCCATGGATGGATGGATGGATGGATGGATGCAGCAGCTCGTCTCCCTGGACTACTGAGGCCCCCAGCCCGGATGGCTGCGCATGTTCTGGACCATCTGGTGGGTGTGGGGGAGTAAAAAGGTGCTGGAGGCAGGTGAGAGAGAGAGAGAGAGGGAGAGAAAGAGCTGAAGCCATCTGAACCTGAAGCTGAGCTCAGCTTTCCAGGGACTTTCCAAATGTGCTGTTGCTGGCCTCCTCATTTTTATAATTAGGTAGAGGGAGAAAATAGTTGGTGAACATGTGAGTAATCAGGTGTGGAAAACCATTTTGGTGTGCTTTGAGGCAGATTTTAGCAAGTCTCTCTGGAAAAAGGCCATTATGGGTTCCCTTGTTGGAGGGCAAGGTGGTTGTCAAATGACTTTTAATTTCAGCTTTATTTTTCCACTAAGTTTTACTATGGAGGTCGTCTCTCTCTCAAAAGGAAAAAAAGAAAAAATTTAAAATGTGAGATGTGTTTTGTCTTCTATCAAATGTGTCATTACGTTTCAGGCCAGGCAGGAATGAGAATTTCCAAGGTGGAGAGAAGAACAAGTGAGTCCTGCAGTCCCTTCTCCACCAGTGCTCACACTGTGAAGCACCTAAAGATGAAATTCCCCCCTTGGAAAGCAAGCAGGGATCAGATTTTGGCTGGGTTAGAAGCAAAGGGACTGCAGGTGGGAAGACTCATCCCTGCTTTCTCCTTAGAGCTGCTATGGGATCTTGGGCCTTGGTTTCTTTTTCTCTTTTTGTCCCTCTAAACAGAAACTTGGGATTTAGGTAAACATGATTTTTTTTTTTTAAACTCACCAGCTCCAAGGCAGAGAGGAGCTACAGCCTCCTTAGGGAGAGATCAAACCTGAGCTGTGAATCCTTCAGAACCTCCAAGGAGCTGCTGCTTTCTGTGCCAGCACCAGGATCGAGGCTCTGAGAGAAACACCACAGACTGTGTCTGTAAGGGAGGTGCAGGGTATTCTGGCTCTTAGAAACCATCATTTTATTTAACAAATTTAAATACAGTTCGTTTAAAACTGAGAACAGACAGTGCAGCTGGAACACACTCCATCCTGGCCAGATCTGCTCACACCCATCTCTGCTCCCCAGGGCCACAGCAGCTCTGGGGCACTGAAAGGACCCAGGCTCCCGTGGACAGGACAAATGTGCAGGGCTGTGTTCAGGACTCCGTCCTTTGCATTTCTCTGGAAGTTATTTCCTTCCGAGGAGGGAAGGTTGGAACCCAGCAGGGACTGGAATTCAGATTAGTGAACCAAAACATGCAGCTCGGAGAGGACAGCAGTTGGAAACCTATTTCAATGCTATGTAAACTTGGTAGTCCTTGAAAAAACGTCTCTTTCCACTGTAGGGTTTGCAGACTGAAGGGAACTTGGAAGGCCAGGACAATGACAGAATAAATCTACTTGAGTGCAGGGTTTTAATCCAAGGTGGCAATACCTGTTCCCATAGAGCAGCCAGCAGCATCCAACACTTCCTTTCCAAGTAGTGCTTCAGCCATTGCATCTAAAAGGAACATTTTTGTAAAGGCTTCTGTGGCTGGGAACTAAAGAATGTGACTTTTCCCCAACGGTTCTGATACACAGTGGGAGAAAGAGACTTAGGAAAAAAAAAAAAACAAAAACGTTTTCCTTTTGAAATATCAGGAAATACACAATGTATTGTAGTCCAAGGGGAGACTTCTGCGCCATGAAGCCAACAATCAAACCCAGAGCATTTTAATAGTTCTATGTGTTAGGGCTAAAAATAACCAAGTCTATTGCAGGATTACATTTTTCCCCTCAGTTCAAAGGTAAAATTGTGCTTCAAAATTTTTGAAGGAATTGGGACAGCGGGGGGGTGATCAAAGGTTTGACAACAGTTATGAGAGGGGAGGGAATTCAGGGGTTTTGGCTGGGGAGAAGGGGCCTGTTGTACCTCAGTTTTTACCTCAGCAAGTTTGGCAATCTCAAACAGAGTCACCCACGGTGGCAGCACCACCAGATGCTGAATAAACAGAGCCCTGAGCCCAGGGTCCCCTTCCCAAGGGTGCTGCTCTCTCCATCAGAGGGGACTGGGAACTGCTCCAGCGTGGCTTTTCACACCAGCTCTGCAGTGGCAGAAAAAGGGGCTGGGGCTGAAGGATACACTCCAGTCAAATGGGAAATGCACTGAAATCACCTCTTAGCATCCAATCCCTAGTTTGAAGCAGTTTTATTTTTTAAGGGTGGAAATTTGCCTTTATATAGGAGCACCCTTCAGGGAATCCCACACCTAATGCTCATGGGAACCAAATTAGGGCTGAACCAGGACCAAGATCTGGATGAATATTACGGTTTATGGCCCCAACAATCTCGTTAAACCCCACTTCCAGTTATTCTGGCATTTTTAGGGAACCACATGCTGGAGACATGACTCCATCCAGGAGCAGTGGTGAACTGGTGGTGATCAGCAGCTCCCTGATCCTGTCCCTCCATCCCGCTCTGGGCTCTTCTAAGAAAGATGGGGACAAACCTTTTAGCATGGATAGGACAAGGACTGATGGTTTTAAACTCAAAGAAGATCTATCAGATATAAGGACAATTTTTTACAATGAGAGTGGCGTCACACTGGCACAGGTTGCCCAGAGAGGTGGGAGATGCCTCATCCCTGGGAATATTCAAGGCCAGGAGCAACCTGGTCCAGCTGAAGGTGTCCCAGCCCATGGCAGGGGGTTGGACTAGAGGGCCTTTAAAGTCCCTTCCACCTCCAACCCTTCCATGACCACAGAGGAATGTCAGGGTGGCCCCCCCCAAACTGTGAAACCGAGGCAGGAACAGGGGAGGGGAATCAGAGAACAGTGATGCTTGAAGGGTTTGTTCCAACCTGCTTTGCTTTCCCCCCCTCCCCCAAACCCTCCCTGTCTTGTGCAGCGTAACAAACTCTGATTAAAGTAGGTTGAAAATTAAGGGCTAAGGTGCCATCTCGGAAGGCAGCTGTCCCCTCCACGGCCAGAGAGCTGCTCGGGCTGTCGCACAAGGTGGCCACAAGGTTCGTGTTTCCCGGCAGAGCCGGTCCCGGGGGCACTGCCGCGGCTCTCACCCTCACCCCAGTGCTGGCAAACAGCCCCTGCTCGCTGCAGCCACAGCCCAGACGGAGCCCGGGCGCCGGGAGCTGGCAGTCCTGGCTTTCTGTGCTTTATTCTCCACCTCCGGAGCGTCCGCTGGTGCTCCGAGTCCGGGAGGAGGGGCAGGGGGTCCGGGCAGTTCATGTATGCGGTGTCGCTTGGTTTTTCAGAAGGCTGGAACTGGTTGGGAGTGGGCGGAGGTGCCGGCTCCCGCCTGGCTGGCTGGGTGGATGCTGTGCGGAGGAACCTTGCAGGCTGTGCAGGAAGAAATCTTCTGCAACAGAGACACAAGCAGCGTGGCTGTCACCCCTGTGCCTGCTGCAGAGCCACCCCCCGAGCCCTGTCACAGCGCAGATCCCGGATTTGTGCTGCCTGGGCAGCTGGAGAGCTCCAGCCCCTCTGCAAAGCCTCTCCCTGGCACACAGAGCCTGCCCCAGGCTCCCCTCCTGCCCTGCCAAGGCCACAGAGCAGCAGGCAGGGCTCCAGGTGGCTTCTCCCAGGGAATGGGGCATAAGGGAGCTCATTGCAGGGGAAAAAAATTCACCACTGCTGAGCAAATCTACCCCCTTCTGCTCTTGCTTCTCAGCAATCAAGAGCAGCAGCCTCCTCTCCCCCCAGGCCTGGTCACTCCAGTGAAAGGGAGTTGTGCATTTTTTTTTTTTTTTTTCTGCCCATAATAATAAAGGACAGCTCCATAGGCTGGGTGCAGATACAAGTGAATAGCTCGTCCTTCTCTCCTGCAAACCCACTGCAGAAACACCAGGGCATGGACAAATACATGTCAGACATCAGTGGGTGTGTCCTTCCCTCCTTTCCACTGGAAAAGGCACCTCAGGTGGGGTTTAACCCACACCCTCCACATCCTCATCACTGCCTCTCTGTGGCTGCAGTGTGGGTCTAAATTAAATATTTCCCTCAGTGAAAGCTTCTGCCTGACCAAAAATCTTTTTGCTGGCACTGCTTTAGCTTTCCTCAGGTGGATGAATCCACACCCTTCACCCCTGTGCTTTAGCTGAATTAAAGTTAATAAGGCAATCTTGTTTGCACAAGGATTTTTCTTAATGGTGCAACTTCTGCCTAAACTCCTACTCCCCGCATTTCTCTTCCCCTCAACCTCTCAGCAGGTATTTACCATTTTTGTCTTAAAAATAGATTAACTTTAAAGAAGAGAGATTAACGAATGGTCTTGAGAAGTTTAGCAGTAAGGGGAGGTCAGAGTTATGAAAAAGCACATTTAAAAGAGTATTTTTTTATCCTTCTCCTGTCCTTGTGTGGCTTCTCACTGCTGCTGGAAACACGTGCTCTTACCTGGTGTTGGTCTCCATTCAGCCATGCACAGTCAGATTTCCACATTGGGATCTGTGAATCCTTTCTTGCCCTCGTTCACCAGCACGGGCTTCTCTGTCCTTGTGTGCCAGACTAAAATCTGAGGAAGCCAGCAGAAGTCATTAGCTGCACCTCTCCAGTGCACTAACAAATATCCCTGCACATTAAATCAATAGTGCAATTTAACCAGCCACCCCGGGGCCTAATGGTGCATCCACCGCTGAGAGGGGCTTTGCATAAACCTTCACTGAGGCAGAGCTGCTGCTCTGCAAAATGCACAGTGCACAGAAATTACCCATTTTACAGCCTGCTGTCGTGGGACATTAACCTGCTCCTTCCATGTAGTTTTATCCAGCAGCTCCCTCCAAAAGGCTCATCAGCCCTGCAATGGGGTAAGGCAGCTCCCTTCCCAGCCAGGGAATCACCTCCCTGCTTCCCCACAGCTCTCGGTTGTCACCTCACACCCTCAGCCTGGGGAGTCACTCGAAGGGGAAATGCAAATTCCTGACATTTAACTCAACGTTGTGAGGGAAAACCAGCTCAGCACCAGCTCTTCCCATCATCACCCCTGCCTTTGGTTGGGGGGAAATACAACCTGAATTCCTCGTCACATCCCTGAAAATCCATTGCTGGGGAGAGCAGGCATCATTCTGCCCCCTAACCTCGGCATCACTTTTCACTTTTAAATCCTTTCCAGAGCCTAAAAAGCCACAAGTGTGTCACTGAGCTGGGAAGGACTCACTGCTGCCTCAGAGCTGCTGGGGCAGGAGCTGGTTCCAGAACCCTCCCTTCTTCCCACGAGCCCCATGCTGCACACATAATAACCCAGCATTACCCTATGGATCCCCCCAAAAGCCCCCTCCCCAATCCCTTTGGAATGCTGGCCCCATACAGCCACCCTCTATTCTCTCCCAGGTATTAAAACCATGCCCCAGCTTGCTTAAAACAGAACTGAAGCTCCTCCTAGAAGCCTCCCTCGGTCTTGGCAGCGAAGTTGCAACGGAGATCAACATCTGTGGAGGAGAACTGGCAAAACCTGAGGTGGCTGAGTATTTCCCAAGGGCTGTTAGAGGAAATTGTTTCTACTTGCTGTGCTCAGACGCTTCTGGAAGCTGCCTAAAATACTCAATTATTCTCATTGCTTTCCCCCAGAAGCAGGATTTATCCTCTCTAAGCAGGTCCCCTCACCTGTGCCTGGCTGTTTCCCACCTCGTGGGGTTTCCCTCTGGTTGCCATGACAATTCCCTGCGCACCGAATCCTGCAATCCCCTTCCGCCCAGCGCCTGCCTTCCTGAAAAACCAGGCCACGTTCTGCTTCTAAAGAATGAACAAAGCACCTTTCAAGGCCTCCTGGTTCAAGCAGAGCACCTTCCCAAGGAGCTTGTTCGACCAAATTCCTCTCTGATGTGAGCAGTCACCTCCCCGCGTGGAGCTTAAATCTCTGCTAATACTGAAGCAGTAGAGACCAACTGCTGGCTGGAGTGGGCCCAAAAATCCATTTCATCATCCCCCACAGCCACTTCAGAGCCCGCCCATCAAAGTCACCCTTGATTCCAGCCCTTGCTCTCCCCAGGGCAGCGGCGCCGCTGCAATCACTGCGCTGCTTGCCCGGGAAAAGGCAAAACCCAGCAGGGCTCAGGAGTGGCTCTCAGAGCTCTGCAGTGGTGGGGAAGGGATAAACCAGGTGCTGGAGAAATCCTGTAGGCAGTTCTGCTCTTCAGAGGGAGCTGGTGAGAGCCCTTTGCACGGCTGGCACTCGTGGCCCAGGGGCTCACTCACACCCCCGAGCAGAGGGCCACAGACACACATCAGCAGTGCTCTCCTTCAACTGGACCCCACTTCTGCACTGTTAAAGCCAAGTGCCAAAAAAAGGCACATGAAACGAGCTAAAATGGACCCATTTTCAGAGTTTGCAGCTTGAGACAGCAGCTTTTACCATTTTTTATGCTGTGCTCTTTTAACGTGGGAGGTAGATCACCATTTAGTACAGAAACATTCGCTTTTCCTTTCTGCCAGTGCTTGTTTTTTGTTTTTGTTTTTTTGGGTTTTTGTTTGTTTGTTTGTTTGTTGTTTTTTCCAACAAGCAGTGTGGTTTATGCCTCAGAGAAGCTTTGGCTCTCTCACAAGAGAGACCAGACAGTGAGCACGACCAAATATCTGACTTTTCCTGAGCAGTGGTTTCATACAGATCTCACCCGAGGGACTCTCCTTTAAAAATAAAATTTAAAAAAAAAGGTTTTTTACTGCCAAAAAAAAGCTTAAAAAAGCTTTTTACTGCAAAACCATTCCACTCATTTACAGCCCTGCCATTCAGAGTCACAGGACTCAAAACAGATCTAGGAGATCACCAGGCTGCATCTCCCCAGCAGAACAACTCATGATCTCCCAACAGGAGATTAAAAAAGCAAACAGAAGAGTTGGACCTGCAGTGGGAGGGGATCACAGGGTTTCCAGCACACAGACCCTCCCAGGAGGGATTCAGGAATTGTTGTTTGAAATGGAAACTACAAAATGGAGGGGAAAAAAAAAAAAAAAAAGACATTGGGCTGAAAGGACAGCTCCCTGTTCTCCAACCTGACAATAAAATGTTCCCCCAGCTGTGGCATTAAAGGTGCCCATGGGCCCCTGTCTCTGCTTTAGTCCTCCCTGGCTGAGCTCACTGCAGATTGTCCCCCTGGGTGTTCATAGAAAGTGGGGAGCAGAGTGTCCCCTCCTCCCATCAGCCCCACGGGAATGCCAAATCTCAGACCCCCCTCCTGCGCCAAGGGCTGGAAGATGTAAGAAATAAAATACAAGTTCCTGAATTCAGCTGAGTGAGGATGGTCTGATCTGGGGCCGTGGGGAAATGCACAAACAGCAGAGCTCCAAACACAGAGAGCCCTTGCAAAGCCCTGGTTCCTTACAGCTCCAGGAGAAATCAATCTTTCCCTCCTCATAAGGAGGGATAACTTACTCCTCAGCAATTAATACCAACTCTCTTTACTTCCTCCTTTCATTTTGGGCAGTTCCCAAATCCAACAAAATAAGCAGGATATGTGATCTTTGGCCTAAACTCCAGCTTTTTGCAGGAGTGTGCGTTTGTGGGCTGAATTCTGATCAATACTACCAGCACCAGCAGTGCACACAGGGAATTTTTGGAGAACAGATGCCTGTGCTTATCTTACACATTCCTCTGATCCCTCCTTAATGACTCTGTCTAAGCACATCATAATTTTTAATGTAAATCTCCCTGCAAAGCAGGTGTGTGATTATGTTTAACAGAAGCAAAGCATGACAAGTGCTGGGAGCACAGGAGAGACAGAGGAGCCTGTGCTTTGAGCTCGGGGTCAGTGGACCCCAGAGCAGAGCTGGCTCTGCTCCTTCTCTGCTGCTGGCCCAGGCTCTTCTGGTAAAAAGGGTGAGTAAAAGCAGAGCTGGAGGTTTCCAGGGAAATGGAGGCTGCTGGCCTGGCTGAAGCAGAAAGGCAGAGCCCGACCTGCAAAGCTGCACTTGGAGCCTGCCAGGAGCAGACAGCATTCAGCTCACAACAAGGACCCTTGTCAGCTCTCCCCAGCCCAGCCAAGAAAAGAAACTCAGTCTGCTTCCGATGCTGGGCAGCAATCCCTGCTGCTTCCTCCCCGTCCCTGACCTGTGTCACTGCCCTGGCTCCAGCACCATTTGTTTCCTCCTGCCTGGAAACAACATTTTCCTTCCTCTCCTTCCTCCACGTGTTCCTCCAGGGCTGTCATTTCCCACCTCCAGCCTTTTAGCACAGCTTCCTCCCAACAGGTATTTATTTACAGCAGGGACAGTGGATCAAACTGAATAACTGGCCACGGAGCAAACACCCCTAATCTTCTGTACACAGCATAAAAGCAGCCTGCCCATCTCTCCTGCCTGTTGGAAACACAGTATATTTCCACACAGTGCCCAGGAACAGGGATCTAATTTCAATCCAGTCTCTTTCCCCATTCTTGGGAGGCTGGTTGGGTTAGTTGTCCTGGTGTTGGACAAATATAACCACACAAATGTGGATTCAGAGAGGCACAGCAGGTATCAGATAAAACCCAGACTTGCTCCTTCCCCTTGGCACCTCCTCCTTATTCCTGCATTCCTTGTGAGAGCACTGCTGAACCTTCAGATTCCTGATGGGTTTTTTTTCCATGGCTTTGGAGCAGTGCACATGGAAATCAGGCAAAGGGTATTGGTCACATTTTGTTTCCTATCCCAAAAAGGATGGAGACCTGGATCCAACACTGGGACTGTTTGGCAATAACAACTTATTTGCAATAAAAGCACAATACTGTTGGGGTAATTAAGCAATAAAGACTCTCTAAATCAGACTGGCTGATGTTTATAACAGACAAAGGTGTGAGAGTGCTACATGGGGGTCTCTGATCTCAGAGGGCCCCCCCACCACACCTCCAGTATTTAGGGAACTGCTCACAAAGCTTCAAAGCCCTTGACAGCACCTCTGTGGCAGATGGGCTGTGATTGATGCCTGTCACTCTAACCAGCTTTGTCTCCTGGTGTCTCCCACGCTCCCTGTCAGCCCAGACAGATTCATCTCTCATCTCAGACGGGGAAGTCTTCAGGAAAAGAACCATCAGTGGTTTCTGTGTTTTTTAGCACACGGGCTCCTGCTCCCTGACCCAGCCACGTGTACAGGCAGCACTGATCAGTCAGCTGACAGCAAAATCCCCCCCAAATGGAGCTTCCTGGAGCTCGGAGCAAAATATCCCAGGCACTGAAACATTTCTGCATTATCTCTGACGAAGAAAGATCCAGGTTTTTGTGGGCACCTACAGCACAGACATTGCACAGATGTCAGGAGGGAGAGGACAACTTGGCAGCAAGGCAGAGACTCTGTGAGCTGCCCTTCCCTGCAGCCAGGAAAGGCTGTGGCTGTTCCTCCTGGGTGACAGCTCACACGGACCCACAGAGCCAAACCTCAGCGTGTCTCAGCACTCAGACCCCCACTCGGGAATTCACATTAAATAACTGACATTTCTCCCATGGAATTCCCTGCTCCAGGGGATCAGCAAGGCCACAGGAAAGCCCACCCTGGAAATAATATTTTTTTAGGAGCAATGTGAGAAAGAAGAACAGGTGCAGGGGAGAGAGGACTGTATTTCAAGGCTTATGCAACCACTAGCAGCCTGCAACCGAAAGAGATCAAGTGCCCTCCACACATTTTAGTGCATAATCCCCCACTCCCAGCTTCCATGAAATGGGGGTGTGCCCCCTCCAAACACAGAGGAGCAACCTGGAGAAGAGGAGACAGAGGGGAGGCTCACAGCCATATCTGCAATTTCTTCCTGAGTGGCAGTGGATGCACAGGCACTGATCCCTTTTCTTTCTGTTGAAGATCCAGGGGAACAGCTGGAGCTGTGCCAGGGCAGGTTTAGGCTGGATATCAGGGAAAAGTTCTTCCCCCCAGAGGGTGTTGGGCACTGCCCAGGCTCCCCAGGGAATGGGCACTGCCCCAAGACCTCCAGGAGCATTTGGGCATCACTCCCAGGGACATCCAGATTGGGGCAGGGGCTGGACTGGACGATCCCTGTGAGTCCCTTTCAACTCAGGATGTCCTGTGACTCCGCAGAGTGACGGAATGCTGGGGAAAACCAGGAAAACTGGGAAAACTGGGGTGCACTCCCCCTCTGGCTGCTCAGCACCCTGCACACGAGGCCGAGAGCGCACACCTTGGTGCAGCTGGAGAGCACACCTGTCCTGGGGTGACGTTACGATGTATCCCCAATCACCTGTTGGGTTTATGCTGGATGTTACACTCTGTGCCTTTAATTTGGATCCGAGAGTAAAAATGGGGGGAGAAGTGCACAGTTTGTTTTCAGAAACCTCTCTCCCTGTTGGACTGGCCTTGAAGAGTGGGAGTCACCAACACACAGACATGAGACAAAGAGGGGTTTTTTCCCACTCTCACTTTTGCTTTTCTTTGTAGTTAGCTAGCATAGCTTAGCATAGGCTAAGAAGCTTTGGATTTCTTTTTTTCCTCTTTTTTAAATTTTTTTCCTTTT
>VWYO01013877.1:35308-54711 GCA_013400275.1 Rhadina sibilatrix | reverse complement strand
AAAAAAAAAAAAAAGACATCATTCCCGTCAGCATTCCCTCAGCTCATCCCATCCTGCGGGCAGCTCCACCACAGCCAGTTTTCCAGCACGCCTGCTCAGGTCGGCTCCCTCTCGGAGGTGCTGTGCCTGGAGTATATTAAAGTGCCACAATGGCTTAGTTTGACGCGACACGAGCGCATACAAGATTGAAGCAGACGGCGCTCCGCCGCGGCGCCTCGGCCAGCAAAGCGCGGCGCTTAGCGGGGCGCTTTGCGAACACGGGTAGCGCTTTAGTGCCGCTGCTCCCATGTGGGGACGAGCATCAGAGGCTGCTGAAAGGGCTGCAGCGCAGGCAGGCACGGCCCAGGGATCCTGCAGAGGGAGCGGGATGCTCCGGGAAGAGCGCTGCTCTCCCAGGGACAGCGATCTGGGAGTTACCAGAGCCTCGCCTTAAATCCCCTCCGGCTCTTGGTGCCGCTCTGCTTGTGCGAGTATTTTCCCGGAGCTGGCCTGGGATGGATGGGGCAGGCGTGGTTAAATCAGGTTCAGGTCCTTGATTAGCCCAGGCTGGATTGATCTGAGTTTCCCTTGGCCACTGGGTTGTACAGGCAGCCCCCAGCACTGAACCCACTTGGAGTGAAATGGCACCAAGAAGTGAGAGGTTTTTCCTCTAAAGGAATCTTGCGACCAAGCAATATTCACCTGGTTCTTCCCAATTAGCACTTCAATCACAAAGGTATTAATTGGCCAGGGAAAACAAGAGGGAAAGAGGTCATAGGTTGTTGGGCTTTGTCCTTAGAAGTGCCATGTAAATGTCCCCCAACTAAAGTTTTAGTGAATCATTTTTTTTCCCATACATACAAAACCCAAACTCACAGGAAAATTTCCAGTCAATGCTAGCAAACAGCCAGTTCCCCAGCCAGAGCTCTCTCATTTGTTTTCAGAATTGGTGAAAGCAGCCTCATTCAGGCAAAATAAACCAGGGAGGAAGAGGAGGAATTATTCCAGCAAGCATCAGCCTTCTGCTGCATCCCTGTCCAGCTCATGGAGCCAGAGAATTCCCGCTGGCCTCGATCTGCCAAAGCACAGTGCCCTGAGGAAAGAGCATCTGAGCCCCGCTGTCCCTGTGGCTGCTGACTGTGCCTGAACAGAGGACAAGGAGTGTTGGCATCCTTGGAATCCTCTGAGAAAGCTGGAACAGGTTCCCCTGAGCATCCCTGCAGGGCAGGGCAGCTGGAAAGGCTGAGCACCTTACCCGGTAGGGTGCCTTCCTCAGAAATGCACCAAGGAGAGGATTCTGCTGCTGGAGAGGGGGTGGGAGGAAACAACAGCTAAAAAAAGCCACTCGGAGCCCATTCACAGCCCCCGGCAAGCTGCCACAGTGGGCTGGCATCACCAAATGCCCTGTTTGTCATGGGCAGCTTCCTCCAGACACAGTGGCCCGACCTTAGAGCTGCCTTTTCCCTGCCTCCTGCCCATCCGGGCTCAATTCAGCCTCGTCCCATGGGACAGGCTGAGCTTGCTGTGATGGCAAATGGGCCCCTTTGTGCTGGGGGTCTGCTCTGCTCTGCTCCCCAGCCCCTCAGCACCGGGGAGAACGAGCAGGCTCTGATGATTTGTGCTTTGCTCTGTCCCCAGCGTCGATTCCTTTCCCTTTGCTCCGGAGCATCCAGCAGCTCCCGGGTCACTCAGCTGTCCCTGTGGAGCTCCAGCTGCCCAGGGCCAGCACAGCCCACTCGTGGCCCAGCAGGGAGAGCTGCCAGGCACAGGGAATGTTCCAGTGCTCCCTTCCCTGTCCCCCCGGGGCTGGCTGAGCTCCCTTTGTGCCAACGGTGCGGATGAGACTCAGATGCAGTGGCTGCCACGAATGTCCCCAAAGGGACAGGAGCCCAGGGTGGGTCCCAGATGATGAGGAGTGGCTGGCAGGGACATGGAGCCAGAGCCTGGTCCCAGCTCTGGCCACGCTCTGCATCCTGAGCTGCCCAGCAACATCCAGGGAGCACGGCGGGCGGTGCTCTGCAGCCTTTCCTCGCTGCTAATTCCTGAAGGGATTTGCTTTTATTGATGATCCTGGCTGAAGGACGTGGTAAGAATTCCTTTGGGGTGGCTGTGAGCACTGTGAAATCTCCATCCAGAGCATTGCAAGCTTCCCTCCCAACAGCTTGATGCCACTGAGGGCTCTCAGTGTCACGAAGCCACGCTCCCCCCTCTCATCACAGGCCAAAGCTGCCAAAGGTGAAATCCATCTCCTCCCATGAGCAACGTCAGGCAGGAATTGCATGGGAGCCTGTGATTTTACACTGCTGGTGAGAGGAGTCACAGCTTTGCAGACAGAGGGCTTGCCCTAAATCCCAAAATTCCCTCGTTGCCAAAGGCAGACGATGATCTTTGTTGCTGTTTGTGGCAGGAGACAGAAATTGGCCTGGGAAAAATGATGTTCCTCTTCAAGACATTCATTCTACCCCTTCCCCATCGTGACACCACTCTCCATTTCCCACTAAAATCGTTCGAAACAAAACCTGCTTCGTTCCAATCATCACTTTTAGACTTCTCCTACCTCCTCTTCCCCGGGGAAATGATGGAGGAGGAACAAATTTAAATATCAATTAAAACAATCAAACTCTACTTTGCACTACAGAAAGTATCCTGCCTTCCCCCCCACCCCCACTTTTGAGAAGTGAAGTGAAAGCCACAAATCACTGGCTCAAATCTAAGTGATTTTGGGGTTAAAGTACTCCTGAAACAAATGAGTTTTGCACGGTTTTGGGAAGAATCGGGTGCCACATGATGAAAGAGATCCCCATCCTCCGGCAGAGGGCAATGGCGTCGAGGAATGACAATATGGAAAGGGCACTGATCTAATAAAAAAAAAAAAAAAAAAAGCTTTAATAAATCCTGGAGCCACGTGTTAGTAACATGCTGGATTATTAAACACTGAAGGTTCTTTTTTTAAATCAAGTTAATTGGCATCAGCTCTGACACTTGCCATAGGAAGGAGTGATTTGATCTGCAACCTTTACAGTCAGTTTTACCTTCATTCCTCCTCTGGGGCTGCTCAGCCCCGGTGTCATTAATCCTTGGTTTGCCCACACTGACGAGAAGTGATTTAGAAAATGTTAAACTAAAGAACGGCTTGATCTGAATTTGTACCTGTACATCTTACTGGAGTAAAAACACTGTCTGGATGTGAGGAAAAAAAACACACCCAAAAAATCCCCAGACAAACACAGCAAACACTTTGTTGTGCTCCAAACAAGCCAGGAAATAACAAACAAAAGCTGCTGAAACCCTCAACAAAAGCTTTGCAAAGAGAAGAAACACTCCCACCTCAGGATATTCTCACCAAAAGCTTTTCCCTCCCAAAATCTGACCACGGGGCTCCTTTCACTTTGGCAACAGCAGCTGGGCCTGATCTCTGCTGAAAAGTGATGCTGGAGTGGCACAAGACAGAGTTGGTCCCTCTGCTCTGCCCACCTCAGCCCACAGCCCCTGCGACCCCAAAACTCCTTCTGAATTCACTCCTGGGCTCAGGCAGGTGCCTGGCACAGAAATCAACCCCAGGGACATGAGGGCAGGGATGTTGTGTGCCCAGAGGGGGAAACTGAGGCACGGGGTGGTCACAGCCCAGCAGACACTGAGGACAAGGCTGGGTCAGGACAAGGGGCCAGCTTGGATGGGGTTGGGACCAATCTGGGATAGTGGGAGGTGTCCCTGCCCATGGAAGGGGGTGGGACTGGATGAGATTTTAGTTCCCTGCGACACAAACCAGGCTGGGAATTTTGGGATTCTGGAGCAGTTCTGAGCTCCAGGTGCTCCACACTCATCCCTGCTCCTTTCCACGCTGCTGGGCAGGGGATGGGCACTCCAAGCCTCTGTCTAAGATTTTTGGTGTTTGGCAGAACAGCCTTGTAAAGCACAGGCTAAAAATAAAGGTAGTAATAAAAGCCTCTTGCTCGTTAATTACTCTGTAAGCCATTACTGCCTAAAAACCCCATAACTTTAATGGGGGCTATTATAAGTATAGTAGCAAAACTGTGGAGCTAATTAGTGTTTAGTTATTAAGCAGAACATAGCCAGAACTGAGTAATGAGCACACAGAATTGCTGCTTCTTGGAGGATTTAATCAGGGGAGGTGCTTTCAAGCTCCGATTCCCCGATCCAGGGGACAAAAGGACAGGGGACTTTCAGGCCAGATCCCTGAGCTGATCTGTGCAGCACAAACCTCGGAGTGCAGGGCAGCAAAGGGAGGGAGAATGATCAGAAATGTTTCAGGTCTCCAGGAGAACCCTTCCAGCTAGAGGAGACCCAGATTCATCCACGACAATCCAAATTTTGGAGCCAACGCTGCAATGGAGGGCGAGGGTTTGCATCATCTCTTCACCCAGCCTTTGTTTCCTTCTTTTAAAAATTAAAGCAATTCCTATGGCCAGAAATACAGAAATACAGAAATAATGCCTTTTTTTTTTTTTTTNTCAAAAAAATTGGTTTTTAAAAAAAAAAAATTTTTTTTTTTTTTTTTTTTTTTTTTTTTTTAGATTTTAGAAATTCAGGGGAAAGCCTGGTAAGGAAGCTCAGTTTCTGGGAGCTGTTTTTTCAGTATTTTCAATATTTTGTCCAGCTTCACCTACAAACCACAGTCACTGCACTTGCCTTGGCTACAGAGCCATTCCTTGTGCTCTCCAAGCTGCCACAGAAACTGAGGCACAAAATTCCCCTGACCTTGCAACAGCTGAGAAGAAACCCAGCCCACCCTTCCCTTCCAGCCTGAGCCCTGTTGCCACAAATGGGATCAAGAACACAGATTATCTCCCAGGGAAAAAAAAAAAAATTAACCAAGCTTCTCAGAACAACACTTAAATTTTAAAGCAAGCATGAGTAAAGTGGATCAAGGGAGCTCAACACAAGCACAATTAGCTGCTGGAACTTATTGCCACAGGATACTGAGAAGAACAAGAACTTAACAGGATTCGAAAAAGGATTAGTTGTGTATGTGAATAAACTGCATATCCAGAATTAGAATGAACCACCCACCAGTTTGGAAAACATGTAAACCCTTGAGTTTCGGAGCTTCAGCCAAATTTTAACAAGCATCAGAAACTTTCTCTTCTCTGGATTAATCCCCCCTCCCCTCCATGGTAGAATCAGGACAGGAGGTGTGGTGGCACTGCTCTTATGCTGTGACACAGCCCCAAGGTTCCAACAGCCAGGCCCATCTCCTGGAAAAGCTTGAAAAGATTGGATTTACTGCCCTAAATGTGTTTGTTTTCCTGTGCAGGCTCTCACGCTGCACTCATCACCACAGTGCCCAGGTGCTGTCCAGATTTCTCCGTAACTACAGGCACTGCACTTCCTCCCTGTGTTGCTCCAAAGGGATCTTTTCCGAGGCTGGAAAAGGCAGGAATCCTTTCATTAAGTGATTTTGGAGAGGGCTGAACCTGGGCTTTGTAAACCTCCTTGTGCTAAGCAAAGCAGGGGCAGAACAATGTGTCACAGCCTTGGCACCAGCAGTGGTGAGGCTGCTCTGGGTCCTGGGTGCTGGGACAGCCTCACCAGGGAATGGCAGCACTTTTGGGGACCCTTTCTGCTTGCAGAGGGTGCTCTCTCAACACTCTCTCCAGCCAGGCAAGCTGTGGCTTGACTCAGGTCTGGGGTTTGGGAGCCTCTCCAGCAGCAAGTCCTCCCCGACGAGCGGCTGCACTTCACACATGGTTTTTAAAAAGCATCTCTCCCGAGATGAAAAGCTGTTTGACTTACAGCCCACTTCCAAAAGAGAAAGGCAACTGGGAGCTGTTTTTCCTTTGGGAAAAGTTGGTGGATTTTCGTTAAGGTTGCTTGTGGGTGAGTGCTGGGGAAATGCTCCAGCAATTAGCTCATTTCGGGGTTTCTCCGTCCGAGTCTCCTCATCTGGTGGCACAACACACCTGGAGTTGTCCCCTGTGCTCAGCTCAGACCACACCAGCACTGCCAGCACCAGACACATGCCCAGGCTCTCTATTCCACCTCTGTGGTCTGCATTGCACTGAATATTTTGTGCACCGCTGGCTCCCATGGATCTGAAAAAAGTGACATTAACAAAGGCTGACCCAATTCCAACGTGATCAGGCTCAATCCCACAGCTCCATAATAGGCTTTGCATATGCTTTGTCCAAGGGGTTGGAAGGCACGAGCTGCCACGTGACACCTCACGGGAACAGGTGGCAGGTCACAATGACCAAACCTCACTTTTCCAGAGGAAAAGCCTCACCTCTCCAACCTGCAGGCCAGCAAACTGCATTTTTTTCTTTTTTTTTCCAGGATGTGCAAGGCTGAATCATCAAGCCAAATGTGGCAAAGCTTGCTCCGGACTTTCCTTTCTCCCTCTACCCAAGGAAGCCTAACAAGCCAAACCAGTACAACTCAGGAGAACAATAAAAGGAGCCAGACTGGTGCTCACTGATGCTGGGGCAAGGATTCCATCACCTCCACCACCCCACAGCTCGTGCTGGTGATGGCTGGGAGAAGCCCCAGGCTTTTTTACCCTGTGTGAATGGATTCTGTGGGTGCACCTGGAGCCCTGGGCTGGTGGGACATGCTGGGAGCTGCCTTCCCTCGTGCTGGCACCGGGGAAAGTTCACAAATCCAACCCTCAAACAGCAAGAGCTGTGCCCAGCAAGCCAAAGGCCTCAGTTCATCCCCCAGTTCCCAAAATTCTCAGTTGCAGACCTGGAGATGAGGCTGCTCTCCCCCCACACCCAGTGCCAGGGGGACACAGCAGGGTGGGACACACCTTTGGCATCCCCTGGCAGCATCTCAGCAGCCCCACAGCCATCAGCACTCACTTTTAATTGAAGAGTTCTTCCCCACCCCTGGAAGAAAATAAACCCTGCTCTATTTAAAAAGAGTTATTAGCAACCTGGTTCTAATGTATAAAAGAGAAGGGGAGAAAGAAGCTCACAGAGCTGTGAGGAAGTTGGCCCTCTCCCACTGCAGAAAGCCACCACGGGGCTCTCTAAACACTTTAAAAAGGGATTTAGTTTTTAAAAACATGGTTACTCTCTTTTCAATAGCAAACATCAAATATCTTAAACGTGTAGGGTGGTTTGGTTTTTTTCCCCCCAAAAAAAACCCCTTGAAGGCATCAAAATTCTCCATCACTTCTGGAAACAGCAGCAGCAGTTTCCAGGCACAAGTCCCTGCAGACTGAGGTGAAGTAGAAACAGCTTTGCAGGAGCTGCTGTTGGAACTGCTGGACACTGTGCCATGTCCAGGCTGGGGGATGCTCCAGACAGGCAGCCAGGAGCTCTCCTTGCCCTGGGAGCAGAGTGGGGCTGTTCCTGCCTGGGGGAGGCAGAGTGCTCCTGGCAATGAATTCCCACCCGGCATCTCCTCCCTGCTCCTCCCCACGCTGCTGCTCCGAGCTGGGGGAGTCTGCACGGAGCAGCCACAGTGGGAATTTGAGCTGAGGAGTGGCTGGGCTGTAAATCCACCTTGAAATTTCTGCCTTATTCCAAACCACCTTTCCACTGCACAGGAGCTGCCAAGGCTCCCGGGGTGAGTGCTGCACCCTGAGCCTGAGCCCTTGCTCCCTTCTGTCCCAGCAAGAGCACAGCACATCCCAGCACTGCAGGAACAGATTTATGGCAAAGCAGTGCCAGTTACAGAGATGCCTTAGGATTTTAACTTTTATATTTTTCACATATTTTTGTACTCCTGCAGTTCTTTAGTGCAGAACTCCAAACCCCACACACAGGGGCAGCTGCTGCTTCCCCACTTTGCTCAGACACAACAATTCCTCTCCAGGCCTGGCAATCAAGGACACCTCACTGCCTCAGGCCCCCAGGGATGGAAACAAAAGTGAGCTGGGGGCAGCAAACTTGGGGTGAATGACTTCATTACCTGGAGCCGGAATTGGCAGATGAACCCCCAATCTGCAAATGGCCCAAAGTGCTCAAAGTGTGAAACCCGTGAGCATTGTCCATTTTGGGTGCAGCCCCTGGGGGGCTTTGTCTGCCCTAAATGCACCTGCAGGCCCTTCCATAAACAGAACTGCCTTTTATACACTGAATTCTGTCTGGCCTCTGGTTTTAGGTAGCCCCAAAAAGGCATCAACGGGAGGATTTCCAGCAGGTTTTCACTCCTATGGCCTTTCAGGACAGCTCCAGCAAAGCTCAGCGGGGCACTCAGAGCTCCCAGCTCCCCACTTAGCAGCTGGACAAGAAATCAGACACTATATAAGCCTGGAGAGAAAATTCCCAGCTCCCATCCCCATTAGATGGCTCCTTTAAAGGGATGAGGCTCAAATCCTGATCCCTGCTCAGTGCTGGGTGCCCAAACAGGAGTCACTAATGGGACTGAGGAATGAATGTTGATTCCTTGATGCCATAGCGTGGAAAGGGAAGCAGGGGGGGTGGAATTTGGCATGATTAAGCAGATGCCTGACTATAATTCAGCAGCTTGCAGAGCAATCAATTGGTGCTCACAGTCCTGCAGTCCATTAGTGCAGCCACAGACCTCCACACCCTGCTTGGAAGGTCATTTTTAAATTGTCTCCCTTGTGGGTTTCTGGTCCCTCCCCAAATTCTGACCTTGCTGGGCCTGCTCAAAGAAGCACCCAGAGCTTCCCGAGGTGCTCTCATAATCCTTGGCTCACCAGCTCTCTCCCCAGGGAGCATGAACCTCTGCCTGGGAAGGCAGGTCTTTAGAGACCCCCGGGGTGGCTTTCTGCAGTGGGAGAGGGCCAACTTCCTCACAGCTCTGTGAGCTTCTTTCTCCCCTTCTCTTTTATACATTAGACTCAGGAAAGGCCTCATGTCAAAGGCCTGGGAACCTTTGACATGTCAGGATAACCTGGCCCATCTTCCACATGAGAGGAATTTGGCAGGGAACCATTCCTTCTCTCCTAGCAGCATAAAAACCCCGTCTGCCAATCCAATAAACCCAGAGCTATTCCAGCATTGCCTGAGGAAAAGGGATTTGGCTCCTGGAGAGGCACAGGGTGAATGTACAGGTTTGTCCAGCTTCCAGCCCCAGCCTGGTTCTCACTCTGCCTTCCCTGGGGCTGAGTTATTTTGGCTCACCTCACCTCGGCCTGCTCTGGAGGTGAGAAGGAAACAGCTGCCCACTTTTGGCCAGAAATCACAAGGCTCAGGGAGCTCAGGGCTGAGCACAGTGGTGGCACCGACGCCTGAGGTGCTGGCAGAGCCCAGCTCTCACCAATGCCATGGCCTGGAGAAGGACATTTCTCCTAATTTTAGTATCACTTAAGGTCCAAGCCTATCCAGATCTCCTGAATGAGAAATGGAGGAGCCAAACTGCTGCCTTAGGATTTTAACTTTTATATTTTTCACATATTTTTGTAACCCTGCAGCTCTTTAGTGCAGAACTCCAAACCCCACACACAGGGTCAGCTGCTGCTTCCCCACTTTGCTCAGGCACAACAATTCCTCTCCAGGCCTGGCAATCAAGGACACCTCACTGCCTCAGGCCCCCAGAGATGGAAACAAAAGTGAGCTGGGGGCAGCAAACTTGGGGTCAATGACTTCATTACCTGGAGCTGGAATTGGCAGATGAACCCCCAATCTGCAAATGGCCCAGAGTGATCTAAGTGTGAAACCCGTGAGCATTGTCCATTTTGGGTGCAGCCCCTGGGGGGCTTTGTCTGCCCTAAATGCACCTGCAGGCCCTTCCATAAACAGAACTGCTTTTTATTCTCTGAATTCTGTCTGGCCTCTGCTTTTTAGGTAGCCCCAAAAAGGCATCAAAAGAGAAGCTAGGGGCAGAGTGAAGCTGTTTCATGGTTTCACTCAGTGAGCACGACGTTGTCATAGGAAGAAAAGCATCCCCAAAGTGCTGACCGCCTGCCAACATCACTCCCCAGCCCCTGCCCTTCCCAGGAGCATCCTCAGCCCTTGGAAAAGCTTGTCCTTCTTGGCCAAGCACCATCCTGCTGCCAAACACTCCCCGTGGCCCCCAGAGTGTCTCAGCAGGGAACTCTGATCTACTCCCCCCTCATCTGACACAGCCAGAGCTGCAGATGTGCCTGAGGGACACCCAGACCCCCCTGCAGGCTTTTACTTGCAAGGTGAGGTGCCAGATGAGCCCTTGGGGAGCTCTGAGGAGCTGGAGGGGTTTGTAAGGGCTGCTCTAAGAATATTGTAATCACGCAGCAATTATGGCGCATCTCAAATCAAGCAGGCAAATCACAGCATCATTATCCCGGCTGTCACCAGCCCTGCCTGGCACAGATCAGGCCCAAGGAGGGAGCAGGGCCAAGGGAACATCCACAGAGCTCCACCACACTCCCTTCAGGCCTGCCCAGCCCACACCTCACCAGCCTGGCAGCTTCCTCCTTCCCAGGACCACATCTGTACATCTCTCAGCTGCATCTCAAGGTACCACACTTAATTAGTCAGGCTGATTTTACCTCTTTTTTCTTTTTAATTAAACAACCAACTTCAAGCACAAGAGCAGCCCTTGTGATTTGATTGGAACTGTCAGTCTTTCAAATGTCATTCCTATAGATGACTAATCTTTAAAAACATGAGTTACTAAACTCATTGACTCAGTTGATGATGAGCCAGAGCAGAAAAGATGGTTGAGACAGAGAGGGAGGCACCAGAGCTGCTGATGGTTGAGACAGAGAGGGAGGCACTCTGAAGGTGCTGCATGGGGCCACTCTGCAGCAGGAGGGACTGGAGCTTCCTGGGAAATTCCAAATGCAGGCTATGGAAAAGGGGATGTGGCACATCAGTGAGGACATCTGGGCACTCCAGCTCCTCCAGTCGCTGTCATGCTGACAAAAAAAAAGAGGATTTTCTGTCCCAGCCTCTCTGAGTGTGCTGGTTCCACTGCTTCCCTCTGCCCCCAGCGTGGGCCGCCTTTGGAACAGGATTCCCTGGTCCTCTCTTTCCCCATATCCACCCAGTGTGGTGCAGCTTTGGGGAGCATCCCAAGCACTACAAGCTGAAAGTGTCCCACAGCACCAGCAGCAGAGGGGGCACGTGCTGATCCCACCCCAAATGTGGATTCTTCCCCACCCCACAGGCTCTGTCCTGGCACTGCAGAGCTCCCACTCTGCTCTGCACCAGGATAACTCAGGCTCTCAGGTGAGTTATTCACTCTGAGCCTCTTGCCTTTAGAGCCTTCTGGAAGGAGACAAGAAGGGCTGCCAGGTGAGGCAGAAACAGTGCTGGCAGCATTTTCAAAAGACAAACGGGCGGGAGGAAGGAGGTGCACGTGTGGGGTGGCGGCTTTGGGGGATTGCAACAAATCCTTTGCCACCAGCAGCTTCAGAACTGTCAGATTTCCCAAAGCCAAGGGACAGTGGCAGGGACAGAGCTCAGGTCCCCCTGCTCCCCTTCCACAGAAGAAGAAAAGCAACCCCAGGTGCTGACCCCCTGACGTGTTCCTGCTGGTACAAAACCCCCAAAATGTTCAGCAGCAACAGATTTATGGGGTGCAGCATTTCCCTGAGCCCAGCACCTGATAGGAGTCCCTGCATCCTCTCAATGCCACAGCCAGTTACTCCTCCACAAAGGGCAGAAATTGGCAGCTCCCCCTCCTCCCCTCCCTTGGGCTTTATTTCTAGAAAGGTGCCTTTTATTGCCTTTTTTCCCTCTTTGCTGAGGCCAGCCTGCCAGGCTGGAGGCAGAGGCAGTACCTACACCTGCAGGATCCAGGCAGATCCCCCTTGCTGCCAGGGCATTCATCTCAGAGTGGTTTTATTCCCAGTTGTGCCTCCCCAATGCTCCTCTGAACTCTGGCTGCTTGCACTTGGGAGAATTTCAGAGTTAAAGGAACGAATAACTTAGAGTAACTAACTCCAGGGGAGATGAGGCTTCAAAACTGGGCCACCCAAGAGTGAGCTGAGCTCTCACCACGCTGCTTCCCAGTCTCAGACAGATCCCAACCCATTCCCCACACAGATCCCAACCCATCTTTTCAGTACTCCCCGTTTTTGCGCTTGCAATTTCTTGTCTCTACTAAAAATCATGTCAGGAGAGATGCTCCTCAGCCTGACAAACAGAAGGAAACACTTCCAAAGCCTTTCAGAAGGTCATTCCAGGAGCTGCACTCTGTGGGAAGATGAATATGTCCGAGTCATGCCTGGTGAATGTGACACTATTATAGGAAAGACAGTGGAAGAATTATTCATCAGCAGTGACTTCTGTGGCTCCAATCTCCATAAACAGCTGCTGCTCATCCAGGTGGATCACAGCCCACCTGAATAAACCCTTGGCTGTCCCTATCAGCCAGAGCAGCCTCTCCTGGAGCTCTGCATCCCTGCAGCCTCCATGGGAGCCAGGGATGGCAGGAGGGAAAATTCCTGCATCTCCACGGCTGCAGGGAGCAGGCAGGCAGACAGTGCCATAAACTGGCTGGCAGCCTTTCAAAGGTGGCAGGCTTGTGCCAGATTATCCTTCTCTCTCTCCCAAATTAGAAGCAGAACGTGCCACTAGAAAGTCAGGTGAAAGCTGTCTCTCAAGGAAGAGAGAGGCTCAAAGCATCCTGCTGATCTGAGCACAGCCAGTGCCTCCCAAAATTCCCCACAGCCTCTGGGCTGTCCCAAACCTGCCCTGGCAGGCATGTCCTGGGTTGCTGACCTGCAGCATAAACTGTGCTGGGGTTTATTCACAGCACCTCTGATTCCAACACGGTTCTCCTGCCATGGACACAGCCACAGGAAGCCCCTCTTGGAGGCAGAGAAATGGCATCACCACAAATATTCACCTTCCCCACCATCACACATATTCACCTTCCTCATCATCACAAATATTCACCTTCCCCATCATCACAAATATTCACCTTCCTCATCACCACAAATATTCACCTTCCTCATCACCACAAATATTCACCTTCCCCATCATCACAAATATTCACCTTCCCCAGCCCCAGAGCCCAAGCTGGGCTGTGCTGTTCTGCACTAACAGATAATATATTTTTATATAAAGATGCACTTCTATATTCCTGCTGACTGCAAGAGACACAAAAAGGCCAGCCAGGCCCCCTCTCTGCCTCACTCACACGCATTTACATCCAAACATCACCTCTGCCAGTTTTCCAGCCCCCAGCCAGCTCCTGGTTCAGCCCAGGACTGCCTCACTCCCTGAGCCTCCCTCCCTCCCTCCTTCCAACACCCAGCCCCCTCACAGCTCTGCCTCTCAGCAACCATCACGTGCATCTATTATTCAGGAGAAATATCAAGTTATTCATGAGCCAAAATAGGCTCCAGGTCCTGCGCCCAGCCTGACAAAATCCCTTCTGTTAGCTGCTCCCTTCCCAGCCCCAGCTCAGGGAGAGGAGGGTGGATCTGCTCCGGCCTGGAGCCCTCCCCAGGGATTTCTGGCTTTGCCCTGTGAGGGACAGGAGGTGCAGCCCTGCCAGCCTCTCCCTCCTCACCTGCCCAATGGCCACGGCTCTGCACACTCCACAAACTCCAGCCTCCCCCCTGGCCTGCCCCAGGGACAGGGACAGGGGCTGGCAGGGCAGGGAGGGCATGGGCAGTGCCTGTCACCACAGACCAGGGACATGTCCCTGAGCAAACCTCCACAAACCAGCTCCTGCCTCCATCCAGACGTGGTGCTGAGGATTTAACCCAGTTCATCCCTGCTCTGGGCTGGACCACGGCTCCTGCAGCAGTGAAACACCGTGGATGGTTTCCCTCATCCACACCTGCAGGAAATGCTGCCAGGAGTGCTGCTGCTCCCTTGCTGGTGGCACAGCCTGGGCAGGGGTGGGCAGCAGCAGGATGGATCATGCAAGCTCTATGCATGTGTCTCCTGGCACTCTGGGCACACACAGAGCCCTCCTAAAAAAAGAGATCAAAACACTCCAGTGCAGACCACCAAAAAAAAGCCCTGAATCCCGCACTGGAGCACCCAGAAATGCTGCAGCACTCTGGTGTGCTTCTGCTGTGCAAGGAAGGCCTTGGGGAAATGATTCCATAGGACAAATTCCTACCATGGGACTGTAGGGTAACCTCTTTTTTTATTATTTTATTTTATTGTTTTAATTTTTTTTTTAAATGTTTGGATGAGGCTGACATGAGCTAAAGCTGGGAAAAGCTCACTTGGGTGCACTGATCCCAACACGGTTCCAGGTTTATTTCCTTTGTCACAGCCTCTGGGATTCAGATGGAAAAGCCATAAGAGATCACCCAGCCTGTGGGGCCAGGGCAGTGTCACCCCCCAGCCTTTGCTTTTGCTCTTTCCCTAAGAAGCAGGACTCCCCCAAGGACAGTGAGAACAGTCCTGGGCCTCACAGAGCCACCTCTGCGAAGAGAAATTCATTGGGACACATTTTCTTCCCCAGCTGTAGGAGCTGCTGAGCAGGTGGAAAGCCACAAAGGGTGAAATCCAAGGAGTTCAACCAGAACTCCAAGGTGGAATTTTACAGCCAGGTCCAAGGGGAGGTGACCCAGGCACCCACCCCACTGTCACATTGGCACCCACACACACCCACTGCCACACACAAGAGCATCTCAGCCCTCGCCTGGTGCCACCAGGACAAGAGTCTGGACTGTGCAAACCCCAACTGATCCAAAGTGAGACCCCCCTGTCCCCCCTGAGTGCTGCCTTTTCTTCACTGGGAGCCCGAGTGGGCCCCAAATCATGCTGGATTATGTTATGATAATGCTGGAAGTATTATAAATGCTCTGTGTGCCAGACAAATCCTGGAGCAGGCTTCCAAATCCCCTCAAAATCCCCTCCTGCGTCTCTACATTCATCCATTCATGAAATCCAGAGCAGAGCTGCAGCATCCATCCTTCTGTTCCAGGCCTGAATGGAAGGCGAGGCAGACTCGGGGTGTTTCTCCTGGATTAGCCTTTTTCATTTTTGCTTCTCAGGTGCCAAATCTGCCAGAGGAACCCGCAGGGCGTTTAGGAATGATGTCCAGCAAGGCAACTGAGACAAATCCCGTGGCTCTTTCTCCTCTCAGAGAGTGAAGTGTGCCTCATTCTCCTGCTCCCCACAGGGCCATAGGAGCAGGGAGGTCCCCTCAGCAGAGCTGGCTGTCTTTATTCTTTTTGCAAACAACAGGCAGAGATTATTTGGTCTGCTTCAGGGGAATTCCTTTAGCTCAGATGAGCCTCACCCTGGAAATTCCTATTTTTCTTTACAGCTGAACCTACCTGAGGCGACACCCCAACCTTCAGAGCACTGAAGCCAAGGGTTCCCCACCTTTTGGGGGTGAGCAGACGTCTCCCTCCGAGCCACAGCTTTCCATTCCCTCTCTGCTGCTCTTCAAGAACAGCACAAAAATCCCTGTAGAGAAGCTTAGCTCTTGTCCTGGCTTTAGGAAAAGAGCTTGGATCCAGGCAGGAGGGGGATCTCGAGTATTTCCTATTTATTCTGCTGTCACAGCCAGGCAGATCGTGTTGTGCTGCCCATGGCTCACAGGGAGAGCAGAGCTGGAGGGATTTCAGAGGCACCACTGCAGCTGGGAAATTGCTTCAAGGCTCTGTGGTACCCAGGCAGAGCAGGAACAGAGTGAGAACAATTGCACGGGGCTGTGCAGGGGGGAGGAACTCACCTCCAGGATGGAAAAAAAAAACGGGTGTGGAATTGTGCTCCAAGGTGTTTTCCTGCCCAGAACTGAGCTGAGGGAAGGAACTCACTTCCAGGATGGAAAACCAGGTGTGGAAATGTGCTCCAAGGTGTTTTCCTGCCCAGGAATGATTTTCTGAGCCTGTGAACAACGTCCTTTGGGAAGTGTCACTTGGTACAACCAAAAAACCCACAGAGGGAGAGGGATAAAGGTAGGAGGAGGGCTAAACTGGCTAAAATTTTGGGACAGAGCACTGAGAGAGCAGGATCTGTGAATTCTTTGCCCACTCTCTCGTTCCCTGGGGATGTGGAGCTCCCAGTGCAGCTGGAGCAGGATGCATTCCCTGGTGACCAGCACACCTGTGTCACTGACAGCCCTTGGGGGTGGTCCAGGTGTCTCCATCAGGAGATGGAGATTAATTACAGCCCCCACCCCATCACCTCTGCTCAGCAAATCCCTCCTCAGCTCCTGGAGGTGAATCCAGCCCTGGTGTCAGCTTGCCAACCCAAACACAGAAAGTCAAGGCACGCAGCAGGAAAAGGGAGAGTCCCTCCTCACCCTTCAGCCCCCCTGCTTGGCACAGGTCACTTCTCCTGCCACCACAGCAGCAAAACACGGGCAGGAGACTGATTGAGCATCTCCACAGGCAAAACATGAACAGGCAGCACATCACAGAGAGAAAGGACCCACAAAGCAGCCCCTGCAGAGTGGGCATTGGATTGTTCCAAGGACATTGATTCCAGAAGAAGCTTGGCCTTGGGGTGGGCTGAGGCCACACCAAACGCTCCTCCAGCTAAACACAACTTACAGCTGCAGCCCACTTGACTTTTCAAAGGAAGGCCTGCAGGAAAAGTGGAGGGTGAGGAAGCCACAGAGGGCATGGCCACAGAGGAAGATGCTGACCAAGGCTTGCTGCATCCCCAGAAATCAGGGATCTTGCTGAAAAGCAGTCGTGGAATCCGGGCAGCCTCTGGCACTGCTCATCCCTGACAGAGAAAATGCACAGAAATGCAAGAAAGGACCACATCCTGTCCTCCTCTGGATTCAATCTGGCCACTGGGTTTTTGTTGGAAGAACTAAAAATTGCTTTTTTGCACAATTTCTTTTCTTTTTTTTTTCTAAGCCAGTAGAAATAGAACAAGGGCAAGAGAGAGCAAAATCATCTCAAAAGGCAAGTCTGCAAAAACCACTGAAAACTGAAATGCAACGTTTGCCCCAGTGTCCCTTTTAAGACAGCTCTTGTCATTTCTCAAGGCTTCTGCTGTGGCAACAGGAAGGGGCTGGAAGAGCTTGAAAGGGCAGATGCCCTGTTTTGGGTTCAGAAAGCATCATTTTGGCAGGGAACAGCCAGCTTTGGCCAAGGGGTGAGCGTGTGCTCACACTTCAGTCCTGGAAGGTTTCTTGGTGAGCTCAGGCCAGATCTCCCAGAGGGCTGCCAGGAGGATGCAGCAGGGCTGAGGATGCCACAACCCAGCCAGCCCTGGACTCTGGAGGCACTCACAGCTCTCCTTACCTCAGGAGGTGCATAACTGCAGAGAAACCCCAGAAAGAGGCACGACAACCAGGCAGGGAGGGGGAAATCCAGCAGCCCTGAGCTTGGCTGAGCTCTGGAGGCACTGCCCTGATGAAGACAAAGGCACAGACTGGCTGGCCCCAGTGGCAGCTGTGACACAGGCAGGGTGACAGCCCCTGCCAGGGTTGGGGCACTTTGTGTTCACTGTCCACTCTGAGCCACCTCAGTGGGTCAGGAAACTTTGGGAAGCCAGGTGGGAAAGCTCTCCCCCTCTCCTGTGGACACTTGCACTGAGGGAAACACTTCTGGAGACCCTCTGGCTTTTCTGTCCCAGGGAATCAAAACGTGAGACTTGTGTGCCCTGTTCTGCACCCTGAAGCTGGAATCCCACAGCATTTCCTTGGAATGCCTATGGAGGGGTGCAGAAAGGGATTTGTGATCCAGCTGGAATGGGAACGTACTCAGAGCCAACATCACTGCTTGCATGTTTCTTCCTCTGCCTTCCCCACACCCATAAATATTCAAACAGGAAAATAAAATTATTGATCAGCTGCCTTCCCATTATAGCAACACTCACTGTCCTTCTGGCTTTGGCCATTTCCAAAGCCCCTACCACAGAATTAGCCCTCCTGGGAGAAATATTCCTCCTAATTATTGAATTCCTTCACCAGAACATCTTCTGCATTCCTCGAGGCTGGCACAGAAACCAGAGTTTGGAGTTTCACACAGAAACAAGATATTTTCCCCAGCTTTTCCCCAGTGCCTCCATTTTCCTTTCCACACCCTTTCAGTCCCATCTCTGCCAGGTAAGCCAGGAAATCCCAACCCTTGCAACCTTCCAGCCAAATCTGGGTGAATCCACTCGCTGAGGTGGATGTTCAGGGGCACCAACAACCCAAGAGTGTGCAGACCAGTGCAAGAGACTCCAGAGTCTCTGCCAGTCCCTCACGTTGGGCCACAAACTCCCTAAATGTTCCTGCAGGCTCTTACAGTCACTGATGGCACTCCGGGGCTCGGGATGTGTTGTCACCAGTGGGGACTCGTGGGACAGGTCATTATTTCAGTAATCAAAGCAAATGCTTCCTAACCCTGTGCCAAGAGCCACCAAGAAGCCCCTGGAGGCAAAGGGAGGAGGGGGATGTGGCAGACAGCACGGAGCAAATGGATGTTGCAGCAGCAAGATCCTGCCCAAGGTAGGGAGGGATGGCCAGGCAGGAGCTCTGCTCGCTGGGAGTGACTGGATGGGGCTCCACAGCTGTAAACATTGGCCTCTCCTCGGGGCTTTCCCAAACACCTGGGTTAAGACGCCTCCCAGCACTGCCTGAAGTTGTGCTTTCTGCTGTGACTGAGAGAAATTCGGAGTTTCACGGTCAGAGACCCAGGAACTGAGTCAGAGAGAGGCCCAGCAGGGAGAGGAAAGCATCATTTGTGGGCAGCTTCATTGATCAGCGCCGACTTTGTCCCTCTCTCCCTCACAATCACTGTTTTTCACCCCCCCTCCCACTCCCACTCCGTAACACAACACAGAGAACCCTCCTCAGATGGCAAAGCCTCGCTCGGCCATCTCCTGTTCCCCCAAAAGACAGCACTTGGGGAGCTTTCCCCTTTCAGCAGCCTCAAAGTTGGCTCTCAGCACTGCTGACACGAATGAATGCGATGTCAGCTCCCCCTCCTCCTGGACCCCATCCCTTTCTGGTGCGAAGAAAAGGCAGAGGACGACCAAGGGAAGAGAAAAGCAACTCCGGGTCGCCTCTCAGCTCCCTGCCCTGATTCTGCACGGATGCACGGAAGGGCGCAGGGCCACTGTGCTCGCCGAGAGCCCGAGGGGATCCCCGGGGCAGGTGCAGGGTTGGGAGGGCGATGCTGGCAGCTCCTGGAGGCGAGACACGGGCGCATCTCCCCTAACCCAGGCAGCGTTCCCCAGGGAGAGCAGCTCGGCGGCCTCAGGCAAAGGGGGGGACAAAGTGATCTCCAGCACTGCAGCCCCCGGGACCCGCTCTCCGTCCTTTAAACGCGCTGGGAGGGGTAGGAAAAACCGCTCGGAGCGTCTCCTGCTTCCTCCCATTCCCTGCCCGCTGCATCCACGCATCCACACACCCTGTGCATAAAGGAGCCGTGTCCTGCTCGGCTCAGCCATGCAGCCAGGGGAGGCGAGAGTTACCTTATTCCCACAGCCGGAGCCGCCTTCTCTCTCCATCGTGGCCGGGAGGCTGCTCCCATTCATGCTTTAATCCCTGGGAACAGAGGCACGATTCAAAGCGGCTCTTCGCCCATCCGAGCGGGCTCCCCCAGCAACCTCCGCCTCCTGCTCTCCTCCCTTTTCTCCTCGTTTGTTGCGTCCGGCTTTGTGGAGGGGTTTTTGTTGTTGTTGTTGTGGGTTTTGTTG
>VWYO01013877.1:24299-34713 GCA_013400275.1 Rhadina sibilatrix | reverse complement strand
ATGGGGATGGGGGTGGGGATGGGATGGGATGGGGATGGGGCAGGCTGGGGGCCAGGGGCAGCTCTGGCTGGCGAGGGGGCTCAGCATCACTCGGAGGAAGCTCAGAAGGTGATGAAGGCGAGGGTCCCCTGCAGCCCTGGGGTGGCAGGCAGAGCTCAGCTCCACTTGCAGCTCTTCAGAGGAGCACCCTGGGCTCCTCTCTGCCCGTGCCTGCACTGATGGCTCCCAGCTGAGCCCACCCAGGCTTTGGGAGCAGTGGGCAGCACTCCTTACCTCTCATCCCACCCCCCTTTCTGTAGCACCAGCCTTCCCATGGCCCCACAGAACCATAGGGATGCTCCCTCCTTAGGGACCACTGTGAGGCAGGGCTTGAAGAGGCAGCAAGAGCAAAGGTCTTCTCTCCTGATCCTGCCCTTTAGTAGGTGACCCAGCAGGGCTGACTCATGCTCAGCAGCAGATCTCTCCCAGAGAGAGAGAGAGTGTCCTGGCTGAACACCACAGTGAGTGTGTCTCCAAATGCCACAGCTGGGCAGCTTAACCTGAGCCAAAAGTCACTGCTGAGCTGGGGGGTGAGGCACCTCTCACCTGCCCTGAGCTGCTTCCAACCACATCAATCCTCTCCAAGTACCACCACGTCCTCCTGTTCCACAGTGGATCCACAGACACTCCCCTGCTGTTCCCTCTCTGTAAGGTTACAGTGCCATGGAAACCTGGAGGTATAGACAGATTTACTTATGCTTCACCAAAAAAAAGGAAGAATGAAGTGAAAAAAACACAACATTCCAGTGACTGGGGAAAGCTCAAGTAGGCAGGGATCTGAGACCCATAGCATGGAGCAACCTCAGTGATCTTCACCAGGGATCCCCACTGTTCTCACTGGACTTCTTGGTTTTGAACCTACAGTATTCACACTCCAATTTTAACTTGTGCACCTCCAGGGGATGCAGAGACTTCTGCTGAGAAGTTTGGAAATCCAAACATTACCCACAAATGATCAGCCATCGAGGCCCGCTGACAAATCCCAGCTGCATCATCAGAGGGACAGAGATTCCCATCCTCCTTACTCCTGAGGGCTCCACACCACTGCCTCAGGTAGAAAAGAGCTTTGCTGAGCCTGGACAAAGCAGGGAGATGATACCTCCAGGCCATGCTGAAACGCTGTCCAGGGTGATGCTGGAAGGAAGGAGCTTGAAACAGCCTCTCCCTGCAAGCTGCCCCTGCTGTGTGGAAGAAGAGGATGAGCAAGGACTGCCAGCCCAGAGTCCTTCATGCACAGCCAGGCAGCTCCTGCTCAGCCACCTCCTCTGCAAAACACGGCGGCTCCTGCAATCAAAGGGAACGTGGCCTTTTTTTGTCCTTGGTCTCATTTTCTGCAAGGTACCTAGGGAGAGATCAGCTCCAAAGACTCCTTGCCTGGGAATTTTGTGCCAGCTCAGCGAGTACTAAGGGTTTCACTGAGCTCCATGCCTATTAAAAATGCATAATGTCCACTTAGATCAAAAGGGTGGATTCAGACCCGGTGCTTTTCCAGCGTGTCCCAGGCTGTTATGGCATGCTGGAGATGGATAGGAAGGAACTGTCCCTTGAGGCCCATATCAGAATGAGAAAAGGGCACATTCGTTGAATATTTCAGGGGGGAAAAAAAAGAATGAGAAGAGGCATAAAAATGCTCCTGCCACAAAACCTAAACTCATAAAAATTCAGGGGGGGGAGGGGAGGGAGATGTGCTACACCTGAGATTTATAAAAATTATGGGTGAGCAGTAACATTTCAGGCTGAGCCTTGCTCCAGTGCCTCAGAAGACTGACAAAAGTGGAAAGCATTGGGAAAAGTATCAAGGAAGCTCAGGAGGGACCCAGAGAGGCATTGCTTCATCCCTGTGGACAAAAATTACAGCGTGATGTACCCAGAGCTGCTTTTTGTGATCAGAGCAGCACAACAACCATGCAAAGACACTGCCCTGACATTTCCCAAGGTTGTCCCTTTGAACCTTCACATATCCACTTGTCTGCACACTGGATGGGGCTGTGGCATGCTCCCCAGGGCCAGATTCCAGGAGAGGGCCAGCAAGAGGGGAACGGGAGGAGAGGCTCCTGGGATAAAGGGGGGGAAACGTGCTCCTTGCCCGGATCCAGGGAGCTTCACAGAGCTTGTGAATCTGGAAGAGGCAGCATCACTGTTGACAGCAGCGTGTATAAACAGAGCAGCAGTTCCCTGCTCCCTCCCCCTTCTTATTATAGCACAAAAACACCCCGAGTAAAATATATACACACAACAATCCACTATAAAAGGAAAACAAAGCCCGGAGCGTGAGCGCGCGCACGCAAACACAGAGACACTCTGCTGGAGAATACAGCATGGATCCAATACCTTGAATGTCTTTTTTTTTTTTTCTTTTTTTTTTAAATATTAATGCTGTGCTTCCGGCTAGGTTTATGTAAGGTTTGTTACCACAAGGCTGGAAGCACGTGGAAAGCTAAAGGAGATGCTGCCAGCCCCACACCCTGCGCCTGCCCCAGCCACCCTGGGGCTCAGTCCTTGACCCCGCTCTGTCTTGCCCTTCCCAACTCCACAGCCAGGCAGCAGCAGAGCTGGGGCAGGCAGGCTCCCTCCAGGTTTTTTGGTTTTTTTTTCCTGTGAAGAAGCAGAGCTGCAGCTCCCTTTGCTCCTCTCCCCCGTGTTTGCCATCTGGCAGTGCCGGGAGCATCCCTGCTCGGAGCCAGGCACGAACACGAGCGGTGCCTCTCTCCGGGTGAGCAACCAGCTCATTAACCGAGGCTGTGAGGGGCAAAAGGAACAGCACGAGGGCAAATCCTCAGTAAATAGCAGGGTATGTTTCAGCAGAGCACACACAGACACAGTGCTGGGCTGCTGGGAGCAGCTGGAGAGATCCCCGTTTGCGTCTGACCCGGCTGCCCCAGCCACAGCTTCACACCCCCAGCAGCACTGCCTCGTTCTCCTGCCTGAGCACGGGAATTACCTCCCCTCAGAGAGCTTCCCCGGGCTATCATCACCTTGTGGTGCCAGACTGGAGATACGACTGCCTGCAGAAACGGGGAGAGGAGTGGGATGGGCCAGGTGCTGAAATGCCAGCCTGAGCTCCTTAGACCCAACCCTGACCTTGCCTCAGGGCTGAACCCTGGAGGTTCAAAGGGACAACCCTGGGAAATGTCAGGGCAGTGTCTTTGCATGGTTGTTGTGCTGCTCTGATCACAAAAAGCAGCTCTGGGTATGTCACACTGTGGTTTTCATCCAGAGGGATGGAGCAATGCCTGTCTGTGTGTCCCTGTCACTTGATGGTCCCACTCACCTTGGCATGCAGGTGAGAGGGACCAGAGCTTGTGGGAGAGGCTATGGAGGGAAAAAAAATGCCAAAGTCTGCCCACTCTGCCAAACTAACACCATTCCCCTTCTTCCCACCGTGGCTGTAGCTGCTCACTAACAAATTGTGTTCACCCTCCATCTGACACAACCCCCTCACCCCGCTGTTTATGGTGCTCCATTCAATCACCCCAGCCCATCCCACCCTCTGGAACAGATCCTGCTCCTACTTCTGTTTTGCACACTGGGCAAAAATATCCTCCAGCCAGCCCCTGCTGTCCTGGCTATTACTCCCTGAGGGCCAGAGACCAACAGGCTTTCCTTCCCCCATCGAAGACAGTGAGACACTTTCTCCCCCGGCAGCAGGGAGGAGCTGTCCACCCCTCCAAGGTTCTGGAAGTGGGTGGAGGACGTTTGTGCTCCCTGATCTGTGGGTGCAGCCCTCAGGACTGTGCACAGCACGCTCCGTGGCAGGTCAGAGGGAGAGGAGACCAGAGGAGCCCTGGTGCTGCATCAGCAGGTGGTGCTCTCCCCTTCAATTAAGCCACAGCCTGGCGTTTTCCCACCGGGATTTCCTCCAGCAAAGGCACCTCAGGCCCCTCTGCTCTGCCCTGCTGAGAGGCTGAGCCTGCATCAGCTCAGAGCCCGGCAGATGAGAGCTCTGCGTGGAGCTCCCCATGGACAGGAGTGCTCCTTAACCTCCTGGAAGAAACTCTTTGTGGGCTGAAGACTCACCACAGGTGAGCTGAACTCAGGGGAGCATCCAGGAGGAAATGGTTTAACACACTGCTGGGAGCTGGCAGCAGTGCTTCAATAACCCCCAGACCCCTTGTCCAGCTCCAGCCTTTCCCTGATCGTTATCCTGGCCAGGCTCCAAGGCAGAGATTGCTCAGAGACCAGACCAAGCTAAATCATTCACCAAACTGTTCCCTGAGGGGCTTGAATTTATTGGGCAGCACCCTCTTAGCAAACAAACCCCGCCAGCTCTCTCCACGTTGCTCTGTGATTAAGCTCCATTTCTCACCCCTCACACAGGTCAGGAACTCTGAACTCCTGTCTTTGCTGGATGCCACAGCTGGAGAAGGGAGGAGAGGAGGCCAACACATGCAGGCACTGCTGGAATTATTGCTGGGTCTCTGGGTGTGCTGAGACAACTCCAGAGGGGGACTTCAGGATGGCAAAAGTCACAGACCCTTTGTTTTTGGGGGTCAGGAGGCTCAGCAGCCAGTCCAAGCTGCATCTCTCTCTTCCTTAACACTCCAGCTGTTGGCACATCCTCTGCCCCACTGCCTGCTCTGCTGTCCCCACATTTTCCACCACTGCTTCTCCAGGCAGTTTTGGCTCTTACTGAGAGAGAGCCTTCTTCAAGAGCAGCTTGTGACACTCTGGGATTGCAACACAATGAACTGATAAAGCGAGACATAGAAGCGCATAAATAATCATAATATCTCACGTCCCAAGATCACACAAGCAATTTAGATTCTTTTTTCGTGTCCCGTTTATAAATATTCATTTCAGAGATGTTTTAAACCAACAGAGCCTGATACAGAATTGCTCCAAAAAGCTCCAGCCTGGCGTTCCCAGGCAGTGTGGAGAGATTACAGCTCTTTGCAGCCTCACCTCGTCCCAGCAGGGTGAGCACGGCCCTGCAAATATCCCCAGACCATGAGGGCAGAGCACAAAAGATCCAGCTCCTGTGGCAGTCGTGTCCCTGCCACGTTCCCCATTCCCTGCTATGAACCTCCAGCTCCAAACTGTTGTGTGACAACATGGGAATCACGTCACCCTGTCTGGGTTTACCAAGCTGCCACTAAACAAAATCTCTGGGATATATTAAAAAAAAAAAAAAAAAACAAAAAAAACCAAAACCAAACCACTAAACCCTGTTGTGTTCATGCCTGGAAAGGAAAAAAATTAGTATGCAAACAGTGATAAATCCTCTGATGGTCACATCTATGTTTTTGTCATGTAGGTAATCAGGAAGGAGCGTGTTCAGTTTAGATACAGCTCCACACTTTGCCTCTCTAATCCGAATCCCAGAAGAGCCTTATAAAACCATAATCTGCAATGCAAAACTGCAAAGCATATGGGAGTGTCTATAGATTTTCCAAATCACCTGTGCCCTAATTTAATATGAATAACAATTAGTTTACTCTTATCAGTTAATTGTGCCCCTTGTGGATTCAGCAACACTGCATCTCGTCGCCGAGCGCCTTTGTCTGAACAAACTTTAATTACACCCAGCCCCACTCGCAGCTCTGCCAACAAAGGTGAAATTGCTGCTGAACAAAAATCCCAGGAAAAAGGAGAAGGGAGCCAGCAGCATGTGGGGAGGAGCAAGCAGAGCAGCCCGGGGTTAATAGCACAAGTGTAGCTCCCAGCATCCCGCAGCATCCCAGAACGGCAGCACCAGGAGATCTGCCAGCCCCAGACAGCACTGAGAGCTCTCCTTCCCCATCTCCACTCCAAGCTGTGCCTCCCAGCCCTGGGCAGCACCACCAGAAGGTTGGAGAAAGGCTTCATTCACCTCGGGTGCTGTGATTAGCAGAAGATTGAGAATTCAGGCACCGGGCTCCTATTTCCAGCTCTCCAAAACATCCAAACGCCAGGCATTTAAATCCGAGCCCCCTTCAGCCTTGGCATTGATGGAGGCGATGCACACACTCGCTCACCCAGCGCTGAGGGATCAGTCCTGCCCTGCAAACACCCTTACTGCCCCCAGAAGTGCCACAACATTTACCTCTGGCACGAGAAACCTTTTCTTTTCAAGGCGCAGAATTCCCCCTCGCCAATCGTACAGCAGCAACAACAACAACAAAAAGAGCAGATTGAGGACGGCTGCTCCTACTTCCATTTCAAACACTGCAGGGTTTTGCACACATACAGGCCTTCAATCTCAGTTACACCATCACCTTGGCAGCAAAATGTTGCCTTTGCACAGCAGAGCATGCAGGCTACAAACCCTTTGGCAGAGCTGAAGGAACAGGCCTGCAGAGCCGCAGATAAAGCTTGTGGAGTGAGGAACGCTCCCATCCCGCTCCATTTAGCCCAGGAATGCTCCCATCCCGCTCCATTCACGCCCAGGGATGCTCCCATCCCGCTCCATTTAGCCCNACTCCATTTAGCCCAGGAATGCTCCCATCCCGCTCCATTCAGCCCAGGGATGTTCCCATCCCACTCCATTCAGCCCAAGGATGCTCCCATCCCGCTCCATTCAGCCCGGGGATGCTCCCATCCCACTCCATTTAGCCCAGGAATGCTCCCATCCCGCTCCATTCAGCCCAGGGATGTTCCCATCCCACTCCATTCAGCCCAAGGATGCTCCCATCCCGCTCCATTCAGCCCGGGGATGCTCCCATCCCACTCCATTTAGCCCAGGAATGCTCCCATCCCGCTCCATTCAGCCCAGGGATGTTCCCATCCCACTCCATTCAGCCCAAGGATGCTCCCATACCGCTCCATTCAGCCCGGGGATGCTCCCATCCCACTCCATTTAGCCCAGGAATGCTCCCATCCCACTCCATTCAGCCCAGGAATGCTCCCATCCCACTCCAGTCAGCCCGGGGATGCTCCCATCCCTCTCATTCAGCCCAGGAATGCTCCCATCTCACTCCATTCAGCCCAGGAATGAGCTGCTGAGGCCACGGAGGGTGTGCACCTTCCCCTCCTTGCTGGAGGAGGCTCCAGAATCCTGCCGCTGCTCCCTCTCCCCGAAGGAAGGACTTTTTCCATCAGCTGGGTTTGGTGAAAATCCTCGCTGCCTCCCCACAGCATAAAGCCCTGCAGATTTTTGCCTCACGGCCTTCAGAGCAGGTGTAAAAGAAGGATTCTCCATAATCTCTGCTGATCCCTGCTCCTGCCCGGCCCTGAGCACAGATGAGAAGGACACTCACCCTGCTCAAGTCAGGGAATTCATTCCCTGCCACATCAAATATGCTCCTCACCTTTCTGCTGCCTGACCTCTGCTCCTCTCCAAAATGGGAGATCTCCACCCTTACCAAGGAATAAGCTGCTGTGAATACTTAATTGCTTTTATTACACTCCTGTAATTGTTATCACGACCTTTCTATGGACTATTTTGATGTGCCTCTCACCAGGTCATTATTTCCGAGCCATGGGTTCCAGGGGAACAGAAACATTAATCTGCTACAGACAGCAGATCCAAAGCTCGTGGTATTTGATCTCTCCTGGTGAAAAAAAAAAAGGAGCCCACAAGCTAGGCCAGGTTGAGCTCTGGCATTCTGGCAATGCCATGAAATCCCTGATTTTTCCCAACAGTTACTCCCACCTCCCTTGTTGATCCCCTCATCGGCTTAGCAAGCAGCAAAGCAAAAGCAACCACAATTACAAATCTTAAATACAGCCAAGAGCAACTGGAACGGAGTGAGCGGGGAGCCCAAGCTGCAGTGGCCAGGATAATTTTGCAGGCAGCATTAGCTGCTCCAACAGCAGAGTGAGTCACTCCCCCAACTAATTCCCAGCTAAAGAGAAAAATCAGGCTTTGATTCTCCGTGGAGGTACGAGCAGCAACACCTTTGCAGTTCTCATTTCTGCTCCAAGCCGTCCCACACAGCCCGGTGCCAAACACAGGAGGCACCAGGCAGGACCAGCTGGCAAGAGGGAGCAGGGGCTGCCTCCTGACCATCTCATCCTTCTCAGAACAAAGCCATGGCCTGAGCAGGGTTGCTTTGGCTGAAGAAGCTGGAAATACAAACCCAACAAAAGCTCATCCTGCAGACCTGCCAGCTTTGGCAGCGTTCATGCAGGGCTGACAGCCTCACCCTGTAAATAAATTGCTCCTGGTGAAAGCAAAGGAGCCATCTCATCCATCTCAGGTGCTGCAAATCCACTGCTGGCCTTTCTGAGAGACTGCACTATATTAAGGGAGCTGTTTAAATGGCTACCAGCTCACCAAAGAGCCTTTTCATAAACAGAAATGTAACATTTGTTAAGCTGGAGTGGCTGCCCCATCCCTGGAAATATTCCAGGCCAGGCTGGACAGGGCTTTGAGAGACCTGGAATAGTGGAAGGTGTCCCTGCCCATGGCAGGGAGTGGAACCAGAAGATCCATAAGGTGCCTTCCAGCCCAAACCATTCAATAATTGGCTGAATTTCTTAATCATTGACAGTCCTTTCCACTTTCCTCCGCCGTCCCTCAGCTACTCATTCCTGTCTAGAAGGAGAGAGACAAACCTCCAGCCAAAAGTGAGATAATGTCCTGCTCCCTCTGAGAACTGAGCACACTCCAGGGGAGGGGTTGCCCAAGTTCTTGCAGGAAGAAACCCCCCAAAGCCTGGCTGCAGCCTGGAGGAGCAGGGGCAGCAATTCCTGCTCATCTTCACTGATGACACTGATGCCTTCCTGGGGCTACCTAAAACCAGAGGCCAGACAGGATTCAGAGAATAAAAAGCAGTTCTGTTTATGGAAGGGCCTGCAGGTGCATTTAGGGCAGACAAAGCCCCCCAGGGGCTGCACCCAAAATGGACAATGCTCACGGGTTTCACACTTTGAGCACTTTGGGCCATTTGCAGATTGGGGGTTCATCTGCCAATTCCAGCTCCAGGTAATGAAGTCATTCACCCCAAGTTTGCTGCCCCCAGCTCACTTTTGTTTCCATCCCTGGGGGCCTGAGGCAGTGAGGTGTCCTTGATTGCCAGGCCTGGAGAGGAATTGTTGTGCCTGAGCAAAGTGTGGAAGCAGCAGCTGACTCTGTGTGTGGGGTTTGGAGTTCTGCACTAAAGAGCTGCAGGGTTACAAATGGATGGAAAACAGAAAAGCTGAGATCCTAAGGCATCAACACAGGCCAGGCAGGAAAGAGTTCAGCAGCTGGACAGGGGCACAGGCACACCAAGGTGCTCTGCCCCTGCAGGAGCACAGCCCTGAGCTCCCCAGAGCATTTCTGGGCTGGGATGGGAGGGCTGGGGGCACTCCCAGCCAGTAGCAGCCTCTGCCAGGGAGCTCAACCCAGCATTTCCAAGCACCACACTGTTATAAAAATGCCAAACTCCTAAATAACCACTTTGTTGCTGGGTCTCAAAGCCCTTTTGCAGAGCTGCTGCAGTGCCTCTGTCACAGGCACAGACAGCAACGGGGCCGAGCTCGGGCCACAGGGACATTCTCAAAGTGGCCCAAAGTGAGCCCAGAACCAAATAAACTACCAAATGCCCGGTTTAACATGGTGTTGGGTCCTGACCCAGTTTCTCCTCCCCCCTCTGTTCCAAGAAATGCAGCTGCTCAGGGAATCAAATCATCTGGGCTCACTGGGAGCCTGGCTGGGCACGGCGCTGCCCTTCAGGCTCTGAACTGCAGCACCAGGACACCAGGCTCTGCTTTTGTGACAGTCCAGCAGCTCATGTCTGTTCAGGTAAATTAAACATCACCCTGATTAGTTCTGATACACACAAGCATGCCCCGCCAGCAGCTGAGGAGCAAACAGGCAGGACAGGAATAACATTTTTCCCTTGCAATGAAAGGAGCAAGCGCAAGGAGCAGCCCGGGAAAGACACATTTCTCATCTGTGTGAAGCACAGCATCACCCCCACCAGGAAAACCACTTCCAGAAACACATCTGGATCAACCACAGGGGGCTTTGTGCCCACAGCCACTCCTGGGAGTCCTTCCTGAGACCAGGCTCTGCATGCACACACACCGGGGCTGCTCCGTGCCCACCCTTCCCTCACCTTTCCAGCCTGGCCTCGGGTGGGATGGGTTCCCTGGGGCACAGGCTGATGGAGGGAGCAGCCAGAGCCCGTCAGGAAGCATCAGGCTCAGGGGCTGTCTCCTGCACTCAGCTCCATCCTGCTGCTGCTCCCCAGCTCTGAACAAACGCTCTCCACTCTCCCTCTGCACCGCCTGCCCTGGGGCGACACTCAGGGGTTTCATTTCCTAAATGCTGTGATTATTATTTCATGGGAAGGCAGCTGGAGGCGAGGCTGGGTGAAGTGGGCCTGCTTTTCAGGCAAACTGCTGGCTTGAAGGGCAGCACAGGAAACCTGGGAGGGAAGGAAAATACTGGGAAGTATCCAAAAAGCCCGGGATAGAGGATGGTGTGTCCTCTCCCTCTCCCTCTCCCTCTCCCTCTCCCTCTCCCTCT
>VWYO01013877.1:6832-24223 GCA_013400275.1 Rhadina sibilatrix | reverse complement strand
TCCTCTCCTCTCCTCTCCTCTCCTCTCCTCTCCTCTCCTCTCCTCCTGGTCCCTCACCATGAGGATCAGAAATCATCCTCTGGGTTAGAACAGGGATAAAGGAAAGGCTGAGTTTCACAGATACCAAGTTCAACCTCAGAGCAAGGCACCCACTGTATGAATAATGGAAAAGTCTGTAGCAGCTCCAGGCCTGAGTTTGCACAGACATTTGCACTTGAAGCAGGCTCAAATCCCACTGCCTCACCCTTCCCTGAGTGATTCCAGCATCCAAGCTCGGCGCAGTACTGAGGGCAGGGAAGCTCCCCATGCAAACAAAGTGAAATATTAACTTACATTTGTAGATGACTTCTTTAAGTGTCTATGAAATACTGCCCTGAAATACTACTCTGAAATACTACCCACGTCTTTCAGCTCTCCCCTGGCTAAACCCCCAGTCACACACTCCACCTGAGCCCAGGCTGCATCTCAAGCAGCAGAATTGAGCACAAAAGTTTTTATTTCTTTGATTCTAGGGCTAAAACAGCTCAGGACACCCCTAAGAGCTGGATGCACAACTCATCAGCTTCTGCTGGAAAACGAAAGACCAAGTAAGTGATACCTGCCCCTAAATGCCACTCCTTGCCCAAAGCAGTGTCCCCCAAAACCCCAAAACTGTGTCCCCCAAGACCTCAAAGCAGTGGATTTCTGTCCTCTCCCTGCAGCTGATATTTGCCCCTAAATGCCACTTCCTGCCCCAAAGCAATGTCCCCAAAGCCCTCAAAGCAGTGTCCCCAAAGACCCCAAAGCTGTGGATCCCTGTCCTGTCCCTGCTGATATCTGCCCCTAATTGTCACTCCCTGCCCAAAGCAGTGTCCCCAGGGGCTCCAAAGCAGTGTCCCTAAAGACCCCAAAGCTGTGGATCCCTGTCCTATCCCCACAGCTGATACCTGCCCCTAACTGCCACTCCTTGCCCAAAGCTGTGTCCCCAAAGACCCCAAAGCTGTGGATCCCTGTCCTGTCCCTGCAGCTCTGTTTGCTGGCCCTGGCTGTGGCCGGGGCTGGAGCTGTCAGCTGGCAGCTCTGACAGGAGCAGCTCTGCTCGGCACACTCGGGTGAGCAGCCCCTTCCAGCACAGTTTGTTATTCACATGCTACGCCTGCTAATTGCTTTCTGAAATGGGCAAGGAACAGATGACGAGCAGAATGCAGCTCCTGACAAATTCCCCGGCGCTGTAAATACGACTCACCTTGCTGTAAACAAGGAAATGCTAAAAGAGAAGGAAAGCAGGAAAGGCAGAACACTGAGTACAGAGAGAAAAAAAAAAAAAAAAAGAAAAAAAAAAAAAAAAATCTCAAGCTTCCATGCTTCAAGGCAGGCTGCACAGGGGTGAGGACCCCAATCTATTTGGTGTTTCACTCCAAAGGCACCTGGGAGCCCCTGGGGAGCACATGCTAATGCCAGCACAGCTACAAACCACGCCAGCAGAGCTGATTAGTGCCCAGCAACCTCTTTGTCTTGCTGAAGATACCCCGAATCAAGGTCTCCCAGGCAGCCTCTCTGCCTTCTGAGCTAAATCCTAAAGAATGGGATCAAGGCAAGGTTTAAAAACACAGCAAAGAAACTTTATTTCCTTCAGGCTCTGAGTATCTCATCAGTTTAGGGGAGGCTTCTGCACCTCCCAGTGCACCAGCCCCACCACAGCACCAAGGATCTGCTGTCTCTTTGCAGGGGTCATGTCTCTGCTATTTTAAGGAAAATATGATTTGCTCCTAAAGATAATGAGATTAAAGATTAATAAACTTGGGGCTTTAAGCTCTCTGGGTTGTGAATCCACAGGCAGCACTTTTAACACACTTCCAGATTTCTCCTTGACAGCCACAAGGTTCCCACATTTCCAGAAGCAGGAGCTCTACAGGGAAGCATCAAATGCCATCAGCTTCTCAAAGCACGTGGCAAAAATTGACAGCACTGGTGTCTGAACAGCAGGAATTGGTGACTAAACTCTTGTGCAGTGATGGGGTCCAACAGTGTGAGTCATCCCACCCCAGAGGAAAACACATTTCAGCTCTAGATGCAGAAGAAATACAAACCCAGCTCTCATCCTTTGAGGGTAGAAGGTGCTGGGAGCCCTAAAATTATGGGCTGCAAACAATGGGAAAGTCAAGAGTGACAGATAAATGGTTTCTAGAGCTCCTTGTAGAAAGACAAGTAGGAGAGAACTTCCATGTGGGAAATGAGCTCTGTCACTGTTTGGGGCACGGGGACATCAGCTCTGATAGCAGATATCAAACGAAGTCAAGCAGATTAGGGAAAACGACCGTGGAAATTTGAATTCACAGGATCCTTTTTCTGCAGACAGATGGTCATTTCAGCTTTCTATTCTCTAATCCCGTGTTCTGCCAAGCAAACATCCTAAATCCCAGATAATGCAGGTTTTACCGTCCCGTGCCTTTCCCCCAGCATTAAGGGTGCATATGCTGGAACATCTGCATGCCCCAGGAATTTACAGCCACGGGATTCTCCTACCTGGATCCAGTGCAAGCCATCCCGGCCTCCAGCCCCAGTGGGCAGCACTTTTCCAAAGTGCCTTTTCCAACCGTCCCAGGGGTTAAAGGAAACTTTTCCTGGGAATGGCCCTTCCCTAGGAACTGCTCAAAGTCCAAAACCAGAGGTGAAACTCTGCTGGGAATAATAATAAATAAATAAATAAATAAAATCAGGCTGGCAGAGCAAGGCAAAGGAGCTGATTTGTGAAGGGAAGAGGGAGGGGAGCAGGAGAGTGATGAGGGCTTGGTGCTCAGAAATTCATTCCCAGCTTCCCCCTTTGTCAGCTCGAGTGATTCACTGAAGCAGCTCCTGAAAACTCACCGAGGGCGTTCACAATTAAACAGATATTGAGCTGAATTTCATGAAATATGCATATTGTTTGCTTTCTGAAAAGCTGTTTAGATCAGGCCGTGAAAAGACCAGAAATTGAGAATTAGAGCAACAATCACTCCCCAAGTAGCCTCTAATGAGCTCTGGGTGGATGTGGAACAAAGGGATAGTCTGGAGGAGCTCTGCAAGGGATGCACTGGACACACTCTGCCGCTGTTAGAAATGCTCCAGAGCTCTTGGAACCAGCTGTAGGTGCAGCCCGGCTTCCTCACAGGGCAAAGTCTCAAAGGATGAATTAGTGCAGCACAGAAATCACACCCGCGCTGTCAGTGATGGTCACAGCAGAGTCCCCAGTGGGATATCTCAACAGACGCACTTTTTAGGAGCTCCGGAGGCAGAGCAAGCCTTTGGAACTGTGGAAAAGCCCCTGGCAGGGGAACAGGGGCACTCCAGGCACGCTGTGAGAGCCGAGCTCGGGGACAGGGGCAGGATGTGGTGTCCCTTGCAGGGGCAGAGCCACCCTGAGCCCAGCCCTGCATTCCCTTCTGCTGGAGCAGCAGGGCTGGGCGTCCCTCATCCTCCTCTCACATCACTTTGGACAGGGGAGGGACATCCCTGACTAGGAGGAGTCACCGTCCTCTACCTGCGGGGCAGGGTTTGGGATTTCAACCTGGGAACATCCTCCCTGCCCTGGAAATATCCCTCCTTGCCCTAGGGACACCCTCCCTGAGGTTCCAAAGGAGCCCACCACACCCCGAAATTGCCGTCTCTGTCTCCCGTTCCGTGGCTAATGGTTCATTGTTCGTATTCATGCACGAGGAGTAAATTCCTCATTATTGGAGAGAGATCTGACATGTACAAACAATTGGAGTAAATTGATTGTATTTTCCAAATCATCACACAGACTCTAATTCTATCAGCAAGGAGCGCTAATTTGCACTAGAATTGCCTCCTAAATTAGGAATTAGAGCTTTTGACAGGGAAGAGCAATGGCTGTCCTTGTGTCACAAGGCAGGAAGGCTGCAGGTCCCTTCCCAGCTCACACCCAAGAGCCTTTTTGCGTTGGTGCCTGAGATGTTTTGGGTTTCTCTGAAACTCTTTTCTCAGAGAGTTTTCTGTCAACAAAAGACACTTTTTCCTGACTGTAACCTTTGTTTGCTTTCCTTTCTCTAGGATGGACTTTTTCTTGATGTCCCTCTGCTCTGACCAATGTCATTGAAGAAGCTTGTCTTTTTTTTTTTTTTTTTAGCAAGTGAGCTGCTCTTTGTAAAATAGTATAAAAAGAAGAAATAACCAGAAATAAACAAAGTCATTGTCAGCCTTCTGAGTCTGAGAGAATCTGTGTCGTTGTGATCTTTAACAACGTCATTTTTGTCCCTCAGAATTTGCTGTTGGGTAAAATCAGTAAAACCAGTAAATCAGTGGAGGAGGTAGATCACCAAAGGAGCTTTGAAGAGAGGAGGGGAATCTTCTAAACCGTTCTTTTAAAAATAAATAAAGCACTTACATACAATTGTCCTGTACCCAGAACATACCTCTTTCTCACGCAGGAATTCCCTTGAAAACTGGACACAGCAGGCTTTGCACACCTTTTTGTGGGATGGGGATGCTCAGTAGGGAGCAGCACTGAAAATCAGGTCTCAGGACACGCAGGGAGTGGGTTTGTCCGTGCAGGAAGCAGAGGACAGGGTGCCCTGTGCTCTCCCAGACATGAGGTCATCTGTGCCAGCCCCCGAGGATGGCAGGGAGACAGAAATCCTTGAGCTCACTTGAGTCATGCAGGCAGAAAGCGTCTCTGTCTGCAGGAAGGGAAGGGATCAGGGCGTTCTGCACTTCCCCAAATGCCAGCCATGAGGTGTGTGCCCCTCACACATCATCCTCTCCATCCCAAACACCTCATTCTGCTTCCAGGGCCCACATGCTCCTTTCTCAGGGAAGGGCTGAGCAAATGCTGAGGTGGATGTCAGCGGGATTGCTGAAACAGCAGAAGGAGCAGCATGACAAAATAATTTCTAAATATGTAAGGATTAAAACTCGGGTCGCTCTGTGGGTGGTGGAACCACAAAACCCTGAATTTCCCATGGAAATGGATGGAAGTTTAAGCACAAAGCAGCTTTTTTCTGTTCCTGGGATATTTGGGATGTCTCCCACATGGATCCTGGTTTCTTGGAAGGGTGACCTTACCCTCAGCCCCCAGCAGTGGGATCGACACCCTTTTCTCTCCCACCTGTCTTTACAAAGGCTATGGAAATACAAGATTAACACCCCTTTCTCTCCCACCTGTGTTTATGAAACTTACAGAAATATAGGGTTCTACCAGTCCTTTCGGGTGATAAAAATAACATCCTCATCGAGTTCTCTTTGAGACTGACACATGCTGGAGAAATCGGTTGGAAATTCACAAATGGTTCAAAAGCTATCAGAGGGCCAAAGACAGTGGGATCTCAAAGGCCCCTGCCTTGTTTGAAAACCCAAGGAAAACCATCTCAGAGGAATAAATATAATTATCACCACAGCCCAGAGAAGGCTCACAACTTAAGCTGGACCCGACACAAAGGAATAGATAAATAATGGAGAGGGAAGGGGGAGGCCAACGCTGCATCTCTCAGATATGCAAAACCACCCAGCCAGACCCCAGGGAGCCAGAGAACTGCCTTTGCACAGGAATGATTAAAGACAAAACAAACACCGCTGAGGGTTTTTTTTTTTCCCCCTTTGCCTTTCAGCTGCAGCAATTACAGAGACTTAACCTGAAGCACACTCTGCGTGCAACCAGTGGGATCTGCAGAGCCCTGTGAGCTCTTGATTTCCAGCCCAGATGGTCAGGGAGAGAGATTCCTACAGGGAATGTGTTGTTGGGTGACAGGACCCACGATGTCTCCCTGTGCTCAGGAACACGAATTTCCTGGTTTGAAGGGTGGAAGCAACACCTGAGGTCAGTCAGGACTGCCAAAGCATTACCAGCACTCTGGCAGCCTCTCTCCAGGACACACAGCAAGCCACTCAGACCCCGAGGTGAGCCAAGACAGTAATTTAGGGAAGGAGGAATTCCCACCTCTGGAAAGTGTTTAAATTTGCCTTTGGTCCTGTGCCACCCACAGCCTGTTCTCAAAATGATTCTGTGTGAGCACGGAGCAGCCTCACTCTTCTTCGCAACAGCTCGAATTTGTGCAAACAAGCACACTCAAAAAAAGGTGTTTTCCTGGCTTTTAACATTTTTGTTCTTGTGGGTTTGGTTTTTTGTTTGTTTGTTTGGTGTTTTGTGTTTTTTTGTGGGTTTGTGTTTTTTGTTTGTTTTTTGGTTGGTTGGGTTGTTTTTTTTTGTGGGGGGGGTTTGTTTTGGGTTTGGTTTTTGTTTGTTTGTTTGTTTGTTTGTTTGTTTTTGAGTTTATCTTTGGAGGGCACATTCCCAAGGTTTTTCCCTCTGCCCACAAGCAGGAAGAAGTGAGAGATGAAGGGTGAGGTAGAGAAAGCAGCAGGGTGAGGAAAGGAATCACAGAATGGAAACAACGTAGTTCCAGGAACAGGAGCTTTTAACGAGGAAACAAAGGTGAGAAGCCAGGACTGTGGACCAGAACCAGAGCTTTAAATGAGGAAATAAAGGGGAAAAGCCAGGATCATGGACCAGAACCAGAGCTTTTAATGGAGAAACAAAGGGGAAAAGACAGGATTATGGGCCAGAACCAGAGCTTTAAATGAGGAAACAAAGGTGAGAAGCCAGGATTATGGGCCAGAACCAGAGCTTTAAATGAGGAAATAAAGGGGAAAAGCCAGGATCATGGACCAGTTCAGCAAGCTGAGAGCAGTGTGGGTGCTCCCAGGGGACAGGAGAGTCTCACTTTAGCTAGAACAGCTCCAGCCCTGCCTCTCAGGTGCACAAATTCAATGTGATACTCCCAAACACATGCAGAACAGTGCACCTGTATGAATGTAAAGGATCAGCGGGTTGTGGGGTGAAGGCTTTGGTGTCTTTATTGCCAGTGAGCAGCTGGGCTGGCTCAGGATCCTGCACCCCTTTGACTGTGCAGACACAATCTCCCACATTGTCCCGGGAACTTGGTGTGAGCTGTGCTGGGAGAGCTGCTGCAGCTGCAGCAGCCTCAGAGAAACATCCCTGCTCTCCTCCAGCACGGAGAAAACTGGCCCTGGATGCTCCTGAAAAAAAAAGGCAGCTGTGATTTGTTGTTCTCAGGGTGGTTGTTGGGTTTGGGGTTTGTTATGATGAGTTTGCCTTCCCCTTCCCATTAAACTGAATTATCCAGGGTTTGTGTTGCCAATCCTCTGCTGGAGGTGCCCAAAACTGGAGGCAAAGCTGGTGCTGCCCTCTCCTCAGGCACTCCTCTGGCAGGACAGATGAGGCCATGGCTGAAACTCTGTGTTTGCTATAACAGCAATCTCTACACAGCAAGAGGGGAAGGATTTATGATTATTATTTATCATTACAAATGAATATTTTACTCCTTATCCACAAGGTCACTTTGTATTTGGGCCAAAGAAACCTTTGACTCTTCCTAATACCACAACCCTCATGCAAATCTGCATTTTTTATGTGCAGGCAGAGCCTAAACAGATTCCATGGAAACCCTAAAAGAATTCGATTCTAGCCCCTTCTTTTCAAAAAAAAAAGAGGTGGTGTAAAAAATGCAGCTTTGTCTTACACTGTTAGATGGAAATACAGCCACAGTTTCCCCTCCCAAATGGTCTTTTTTTTTTAATAAAACCACCTCATCCATTTCATAAAAGCAACCCGTTTTAAAATAGCACCACTTTGGCATTAAAAATGTTTCCCCTTCATAAAACACCACTGCTACATTTTTAATATAAGAGCAATTCATATCAGCTGGAAATATGCTGCAGCTTATACTTAAAGGGATATTAAAAATGTTTCCAAGGCACAGGAGCTATTCAAAGGCGTCCTTCCCCCTTTTTTCTCCCAACATGGGGGATAAAATAGCTTTTAAGAAAGCTGACAAAGGGTTTTCCTTTTTAATCACAACTGTTGCTCATTTTTCAACCAGGATTCTACAAATCCTCTGTGTGGAGGAGATGGAGGCGTGGATTCCAAGCTCGGAAAGTTTGATTTCCTCTCCAGAGTCCAGTTCCTGGCATGCCTGCCCGGATCAGTGATGTTGATGGGCACTTTCAGGTCTCACATCAACCAGTGAACCCTAAATTCGAATTCCAGATCACACAGGAAAAGCCAGACAAGTGGAATTTCATGTCCTGCTCCTTCAGTCAGCCTCCTGCACTCAGATCCCTGCCCAAATCTGAGCGGGGTGTTGTGCTGACAGGCACTGGCACACACACACACACATTTGGCTGGACACCACGGCCTCTCCCTTCCTTTCCTAAGCAGCAGGAGATTTCATTAACTAAAAGCAAGTCATTAAGGAACAACAACAACAAAATTTTTAAAAAATTGAGATAAGAAATGGGAAATCCAAAATGATTGTGTTTGTTCTCCAGCGAATCCATCACTTAGATGCACTGAGAATCCCTGGCATGAAATAAATGTGGCAACAAGAGAGCTCCCCTCTGCTGCCAGCTGGCTGCAGAGCTCCTGGTGCTGACAGCAGTGGCAGAAGTTATCTTTGGTTTGGGGGTTATCTTTGCTTTTGGGGATGGCCAAGCCACGTCTCCAGGACAATCCTTGCTCTTGTCACGCAGCTGCTGCTCCCTGCCAGCCTGGGGTTTCCTCACAGATTGGTTCTTGTTCGTGTATTGGATGCTTCAGCTCCTCCACAGTTGTGACAAACCTCCTCTTTGGGTTCATCTTCCTTGCACAAACCTTCTGCCTGTGAAACCTCCACTCCCTGGAACCAAATCCTGCTGCTGTCCCCAGCAGGCTCAGCTCTACAGGATCCTCGGCTTGGACCCCCAAACCCCAAACTCCATTCTCCCAACACCAGTTTAGCCAGCCCTCAACATTCTGGCCTGCATTTTTCCCTGTGCAGGGTCTCTCCGAGCCACGGAGCACTTTTTGGAAGCCACTGAATGTTGGAGAGAGTGGCTGATGTGTGCGGGGACACGAGGAGAGGGAAGTTACCAGCAGAAACAATTTGCTGCGTGGCTGCAGATGGAACACTGGGAACACGTAGCAGCAAGGTAAATCTGACCAATTTGCACCTGCAATGGTAAAAAAAAAAACAACAAACTTATCAAGGGAGGCAAAAAGCTGTTCTGCCGGCAAACTGGCACCTCTCTGCTCCATAAATCCCTGAGCCCAGAGGCTCCCAAACCTTGTTCACATCCCTCCTTCCCCTCTGTGGGGTTGGCACAGGAGTCCCACGCCTGCAAAGTGAGGAAAGAACAATTAAACTTTCCCTCATCCTGCCTGGAGCAGAGGCAGAGATCACCGCCCGAATGCCTCCTCCCGGATCTCTCCTCCTTTGTTTCCCAAAGCAGCGGGACAAAGCTGGATGTACTGAGGTTTATTTTCGCGGTGGGTGGAAGTGGAAGCAGCCAAGTGCTTTGCCTGAGGCAGCAGAAACGAAAAACCTGCGTGTGCCCCTGGCTGGTTTGATGATTGCCCACCTGACTGTGCCACCTCCCGCCTGGTCCGCAGCGCTTCCACATCCCAGCAGCGGCGGGTTTTGTTGTTTTCACTCGGCGGCCGAAAAGCAAACGTTTACAGAGAGGGCCGCAGCATCTGCCAGGTGGGGATTGTGCATTAACGAGGTGGGGATGTGGAATTTATCAGGCACAGATAAGCTTTTGAGGAACCGGGGGAGGAGTGTTCATTAGCTGGCAAGACGCATTCCCGGGCAGCAGCGAGGCTCCCCTTCCCATCAGCAAATCGCACCTTTTGCAGCAGGATTAGTTGATGCCTTTAATGATAATGTAAGAAGATTACACTTCCCCTTTTCTCTTCGTGATCCAAAGCCCTTCAATAAAGAGAGCCAGCGATATTTCTTGAAATATCACCCTGGAATTACCACTCTCGTGGCACAGAAAGCTGGAGAGGCCATCGGAGCGGAGCAGTGCCTGAAACGTGTTCCTACAACAGCTCAGCCAGAGCAAACAGGAGCAGGTGAATGCCTCGGATCCCATCTCCAGCATCTCCAGCATCTCCAGCAGGGCCTGCTGCAGTGGCAGTGCTCAGGAGACCCAGGATGCTCCTTGGGATGGAGACCTCAGATAATCCAAACTCTGAGTGCTGGAGCCCTGGGCACTGAGGATTCCAGGCTCTCTGTGCTGCCAGGCACTGACCCCCAAGCAAACCCTGCATTCCACCTGAGGCCGTGGAGAAGGCTCCCAAAATTGAGTGACAGCACTGGGGCTGTGGGTGTGTGGTTTGGATAGCAGTGTGTGACAGCACAGGGGGCAAAACTCAGAGTTTAAGGGTTTAGAACACAGTGATATAGAGATAAAGCCAGATGGAGGATTTAGGGCAGAGGCTGAGTCCTTCTTTTTCACCTTCTTCTCCATGGCTCTGGGTGGTGTTTTGTAATTGGATAGGAAAGTCTGCATTGTGGGCCATGGGTGGTTGGGTATTGGGTTAAAAGTAAAAATAATTTAGGTGTCATCTCGTAATTGGACAATTCATCCTTAAAAAGCCTTGTAGAGAGAGAGAGACAGGGACCATTTTTACTTTGTTACTATCAGTGCTGTAGAACTCACAGTTTGTGAGACTGTAACAGAGATAAGAACTAATAAACATCTGAGTCCCAACACAAAACACCCTCTCGAGCATTTAATCCTGAGTTCTGGCAAAAAAAGAGGACAAAACACAACAGCTGAGCTCCACCCAAGCACTCCTTTTGGGATATTTCCAATCTGAGCCAAGCTGGGGAACACGGGCATGGATCCTGGGAATTGGGAAGCAGGGGAATCCCATTCTGCTTTGTCCCTGACAGCTTCTTCCTGTGGAGGGGTTTGCAGTTTTAAGTGCTGGTATCCAGGGGATATTTATATTGGGAGATGCAAATTAAAGAACATTTCTCTAACACAGAAAGCTCTAATTAACAAATAGTCCATCCAGGCTCAGTTAAATATTTAAATGATCTGACAGAGCTGAGCAGGGCTTGGAAACTGAGCCGCAGCATTTATTTTATTTTATTTTTAAAGGCAAGAGGGCTCCACTCTGAGAGTTTAGGGTCAGGGGAAGTGGAACTAAACCAAAAGGAATAAAGATGAAACCAAACATATAACAGAAAATGGGCGGTGGATGGGAGGGGGAGTTTTTAATGAATTAAATGATTAAACTTAGGTCCTGCAAAACTTCCCCCAGGCTCTAATCTTCTGCTGAGGAACAGGAAAGCCCTGACCTTTGTCTGAGCACCAGCCCCATCCCCAATTTCTCAGCAGGGAAAGGTGGGAGGGTACACAGGGTGTGAGTGCTCTCTTTGGGTGGGCAGCTTTAGCCAGCACCTTTCTGGGGGGGCAAAGGGCTGATCCAGGAGAGCTCTCACAGGACTTGTGTCTTCCTCAGCCCCAAAGTGCTGGTGGGACTGTTCGTGGCTCATGGAACTCCCAGCCCTTCCCATCACAGGGAGATAAGAACATCCCAAATCCCAAGATAGGAGCTGCTTATGGGGAACTGAAGGGAAAGAGAGAAATTCTCCTTTTCCCCACCTTTTGTACTTATTTTTACCATCCTTTCTAGGAGAGACATTATTCTCTGTTAAAGCCTAGAGGGTGACATAGAGGTGAAGAAAGTTCTTGATTTCTATAGGACCACAGAGGGTTTGGCTTTTTTGCTAAATAATTTTTAATTCGAAAATTTCCTTTGGTTTCGCCTCTCTGAAATCCCACAGGATGGATCTGTGAGGCAAATCCAAAATTTTGCTCATTGAAGGCAGAGGGACAGGCACAGAGCTGGCTCCTGGCACAGGGCTGGGGATTTTCCCTCTTTGCTCCATCCCTTCCCTGGGCCCAGGAGAGGACAATGTTTGTGCTTCCAACTCAGGGGAATCCAGGAAAGGGAACCTGAGGAAAGGTTTTCCTGGAGAGAAAAAAACGAGAAGCAAAAGGCTGGAGATGTTTCACTGATTCCTCTTTGCTCAAACCAGCTGCTGTCCTGGGAGAGTGGGGCAGAGCAGGATGTAAAACAGGGCCCTGATTTCAGGGATATGACTGCATTTCCTCTGAGGGATGGAAGAAGCTGATATCAGTCCCCAGGTTTTCTTGAAGCTGAGCAAACTCACAGAAGATTGTGGTAAAAAAAAAATAAAAATAAAAAAACAAACCCAAATAAAAATAGTTTCTATCAGAGCACCTGGAATAAACCCAAGCTCAACAAAGGGATCTCATTTCTGGGAACCAGACTAGTTTATATTTAATTTCATATCATTCATCTTCCCTCTTGCTGTACCTTCACCCATGTGTTTCTGCTGCTCCCTGAGCCAACAGAATGAATAAAAATCCCAGGTTGAGCCTTTATTAGCTTGTGTAATGCAAGTCAAGCTGCTTTGAACATCCTCTTGTTGGGTATTAATGCAGCGTGCCATTTGTTACATGAGTATTTTGCTGTGGCAGACAGAAAGTGACATTTATGGGTCTATCATGAGAATGAATTTCACCATCCATTAAAATGATGTACAGGTAAACACTCCATTCATTTCAAATCCAGGAGCTTTGGTTCTTTCTCTGCTCTGCTGGATGGGCCCATCAATACAACCACTATTAGCCCAACTATTTGCTGGGAAGTGAGAACGTCTGAGAAATGTTACAGGCCTGTAATTAAAGGGGTTGTAGCTTGAAGGGAGAGGAATTCAAGTTATTGGTGAACTCTGCTGTTTTAGAGCTGTGGTCTCTGGAGCTGGAAAGGCACTGCCCCATTCCATCAGCAGGAGACATCAACCAGCCCCTACAGCCAGCCCAGGGCCAGACCTACAAAATATTTATCTAAAAATCAAATATAAAAAAAAGATTGGTGTCTGGAAGATCTGTAAATCTGGGTTTACAAACCGCTCTGTGGGGTGCAGCCACTAAAGGAAGGCAAGAGTTGCACTGGGCCCTCAACTGTGGGTGAAATTGTCCCTTTTTGGGGTGGGTTGGTGTCACTCAGTCACCATGTCCCACCCAGGAGCTGGCCAGAGCTGAAGGAGAAGTTCTCATAAGAACCTATTACCACTGATGCCTTCAGTCTCAGCTTTTGCTCTTTTCCAGATTCTCCCCTGCCCTGGTGCACAGCTCTGAACTTCATAGAAAGTGTTGGCAAGGTCTCCTCACAGCTCAGTCAGACCAAACAATCCTTTGCCAGCCCCACAACCAAGGGCACTGCTGCAGCTTTGGGCCCCAAAAGTGCAAACAGCAGGGAACTGAGGGGAGCAAACTGGGAGGGTGGGACTGCACCACCTGAAGGGCAATTGGACAGTGAACCCCAACATGGAAATGGACCAAAACTTGTAAAAGTGAGAAAACTCCTGAGCCCTGGTCCATCTTGGGTGTAGCCATGGCCAGGCTCTTGTCCTGCCCAAGGTGCATCCTTTTTATCCTTTTAATAAATCCCAACTTTATTCCTTTAACCCTGCCCAGCCTCTGCTCCAGGGAGCCTCTCCAGGCATCAACCCAACCAGACCTGTGCCCACCCAGCCCTTGTGCAGCAGATATTCTCCTTTTCCTGGGTAAATAACCATGGGAGGGGGTGTAAAATCCAGGCCAGGGAAGGGCAGCTTTGTTGGTTTTTTACAGGACTCTCACACGGAGGGAGGGCTTTCTCCTTCTGCCTTTTCCTGGCTCTGAGTGGAGCCACGACCAGGCTCTTGTCCTGCCCAAGGTGCATCCTTTTTATCCTTTTAACAAATCCCAACTTTATTCCTTTAACCCTGCCCAGCCTCTGTTCCAGGGAGCCTCTCCAGGCATCACCACAAGAATATTTTCAAACTCCCTGCTTGGGAGGATGTGCATGATGTTTTCTAGAGGATGAGAAACGAGCGAGGCAGGGAGCAAACGTGAGCCACGTCCCTTGGAAAATGAAGCCCTGTTGTTTACCCACTGTAATTGTAGAAATTAAGGTAATAACAATTACAATTAAGTGACTCATATGTAGGAGCGTGCAATTAATTTAGGCTTAGAGGCAGCGTTGTTGTGTATGAAATAAAAGGCAATGATGATGGATCTGGCTCTGTGTGTGTGTGTGTGAATCAGGCAGGGGAACTGCTCATCTGGGCCCAGCCCCAGCCCCTCTGCAGAGCCATGTGAAGCTCCTGGGATCAGGGAACAGGTCCCACTTCCCTGAGTGCAGCTTTTAACGTGGTTCACCTGGTGCTGGCACTGTCAGGGTAGGGGTTCTTCCCAGCAAAAATGGGTGCCCACAAATCAAGAGAACAAAAGGTTTCCATGTCTCATTTTTAATTCCAGTGGCTGCGTTTCCGGAGTCCAAATATTTCTAACTGGAGCCTGTGATTTATCACCTGCAGTCTCCTACTCATCCAGTAAGAGCCAGAGAATTTAGGAGTTATGGCAGGAAAACTTTTAAGAAAGAAATCTCTCTTTCCCCGACAACATTCTTCAAAATAAGTGTAAGAAAATGAAAAGGGTGTAGAGAAATCAATGCAAAAAAATTATTTCTAAGTAGGATGTGTTATAAAATGCTCCTAGAGGCATCAGCAGGTCTAGGATTCCCATAAATAAGTTTTCCATAATCAGTCAGTATTTAATTAACACCCAGAAACTGCCTGACAGAATCTAAATGGAATCTTTAAGGCACTTAATTTGGAAAGTGTTGTTGAAATGTATTGCAAATGGTTCTCCTGGCCAGTTGTTTCTCTCCCACAGATGCAAAAGCTTTATCTCAAGGGCAGCTTGTCTGCCTGAGCTTGGGCAACCCGAAAAGCTACAATTCACTTTCAAAGTGGATCTGTTTAATTCATCCTCCTCTTTCTCTCAATTACAGCCCCTTCCCTGAGGAGAGGCGAGTGAAGAGAACCTGTTAGCTGAGGCTGAAACAAGGAAGCAGAAAGCAAGAGGGTATTTCCCAAAAACTGCTGTAGGAGTAATTACTGCAACTGCACAGCTCTTGCTCTATCAAACAAATTATTTTCAGAGTAATCCTCGCCCTCCTTGCTAATTTCTGTTCACATTCTTTTGGACACGTATGTCTACAGCTGCCTTTGTAGCAGCTAAGCTTTGCCTTTGATCTCTTCATTAGCAGGGGTCCTTGGGAATGTGTTTTTATTTAAAAAAAAAACACGCCCTGGAAATTGTTCTGTTGCAAAATCAGTCCTGGCGTGGCAGTTTGCTGAGTGAGGGTTAAAGACTGAGGCTTCTGGTGCAGACCAGGAGGGATTTGCTGGAATTTTCAGTGGAGGAGGGAGAAGGGTTCCATTTGTCTGGAGAATCTCACCAAATCCCACTGAAAGCCCACCCTGCCAGAGGTACTTTCAGAGTGGGTAAATCCAAACGTGGAGGGAAAAGTGCAGCCAGAGGGGCAAGGATTCCTCTCCCAACATGATTCCACAGCCTCCAGACATGAGGATTTCGGAGGTTCCCCACTCACCTGTGGCATCTTTGTATTTCAGAGGCCACAATGGGTTTTTCCCTTTTTTTCCCCCATTAATTTGTACAAGCCTCACTCTGTGATTTCTCATTCTCACACAGCTGCAAACAACCTGGGAAAATCACATTCCTTCCTGGATTCTCACTGTCTCTTCCATGTTTTGACCTGAGTGAGACCATTCTCCATTATTTAGTGATTCCCACTGTTGTGGAAAGCCCTCCTTTCAGCTGGGGAGGGCAGGGGAGGAGCAGATGTAGCAGAAATGATGAGCACTGAAGCCCCTCATCTCCCCTTTCTCCGTGGAGGGCCCTGCAGCAGGGTTAGCCCAGGGAACAGAAATTCCAGCTGATGATGTGGCTGCAGCCCAGTCGCCAAATAGAAGATTTACAGAGCACCTCCCTGGGCTGAAACAGCTTTTTCCTGAAAAAAATGGTGTTGAGTTGAGGGGTTCCTGCACTGCAGGACGTGGCACAGATCCCTGGCACAGCAAAGCAGCCAGAGTGACCCTTCCCACAGCAAGGGGCTGGAACTGGGCTGGAGGGAACCAGCCTCCTCCAAGCCCCATTCCCCAGAATCACTCAGGCTGGAAAACACCTCCAAAGTTCCAGCTGGCGTGGCTGCAGCTCAGTCCCTAAAAAGAAGGTTTACCAAGCTGCTCCCTGGGCTGAAACAGCTTTTTCCTGAAGAAATGGTGTTGAGTTGAGGGGTTCCTGCACTGCAGGACGTGGCACAGATCCCTGGCACAGCAAAGCAGCCAGAGTGACCCTTCCCACAGCAAGGGGCTGGAACTGGCCAGGATGGAGTCAGCCCCTCCCAAGCCCCATTCCTCAGAATCACTCAGGCTGGAAAACACCTCCAAGATGATCAAGTCCAACCTGTGAGTGACCAGCACCTCCACCAGACCAGAGCATTGAGTGCCACGAGGTCGGCTCGTTATTTTAGCAGACAGCCTTAGCTCTTGAAAATATCCTGCTCTGCTGGGCGTTTCAAACTCTGCGTCCTCCCCCTATTGAAATTTGGCCCATTTCCCACCTCACCTGCAATCCCCACTGCACACAACCTGTGCGTTGAAGCTCTTCTGCACCTCCAAGGCAGGTGAGGTACCAAGGTCACACCGGACACAAGGATCTCACCCCAACAAAACACATTTAACTCCTTGGTGGAGGTGCAGAGCAGCTCCCCAAGGTGTCCCACCCCCGTGTCAGAGTTCAGGGTGTTCCCCTGTCACAAACTGCCTCTCCCTGTCCCTCCCCAGCTGTCACCTCCCGGAGAAGCAGGCCCAGGCTGCAGCTGGTGCTGAGCAGTTTCCAGGCAGCTGTGCCCATTGTTCCCTCTGCAGACAAGGGATGTTTGCAAATGTGTTTGAATTCCCCCAGCCACGGTGGGTGCAGCCATGCCAGGTTTTTAGCTGATTGTAAGGGACATGAAATAATTCACACATTATAAAGATCGGTTTACAATGAAGGATGATTGTTTTTGAGCCTGACAAGGAAGGGTTTGAGAAACAGCCTCTTTTNACATTCTTTTTTTTTTTTTTTTTTTTTTTTTTTTTTTTTTTTTTTTGTGAAGCTCAGGCATTCAAAGCCATTCACAAAATGGCTACAAATAAGAAGAAGGCAGCATCAGCTGAAAGAAAATGATCTGGGGAGGAAACTCATACTGGCCATGTGTGTTTTTCCACTCTTTTTTTTTTTTTTTTTTTTGGCAGCAGGATATGAGACACCGCTTGGAGCATCTCCCTGCCACTGGAAGCAAAGTCAAGACTAATCTCAGCCCCTGGGCTCAGTTTGTGTGCAGATCCTGCTCCCAGACCCAGCAAAGCACGGCAGATCAGAGCCAAATGTCCACCCCCAGCTGTTCCAAACGGTGCTCCCAGCTCAGAGCATCTCAGGCTGCTGGGAGCAAAGTCAGACCTAATCCCAGCCTGTGGGCTGCTGTCTGCAGAGCTCATTCACAAACACAAACCAGGCTGAATGTCCAACCCAAACTGCTCAGAAAAACCTCTCTGAGCCAGGACAGAAGGGGAAAGTGCAGCCACAGCAGCGCTCAGACCCAGAGGGGTGCAGAGGGGATGTGGCAGTTCTGAGCACCAG
>VWYO01013876.1:37891-49760 GCA_013400275.1 Rhadina sibilatrix | reverse complement strand
CAATCCATGGTCACTTCTGGAATACTACNCCTCCAATCCATGGTCACTTCTGGAATACTACCAATGTTGAAGTTTGTAAATAAACTGCCTCTTTTTTACCTTGGACATCTCAGCGTGTGGGTGTCATTTCTTTGTGTCATGTTCAACAAGCATAGGCAGTCAGACTTCAAACAGCAGCACACATACTATCTTTCCAATCTCTGCTTATATTTCCCTCTGCTCTGATGCCTTTAATATTTAAGCTATATTAGCTATTTATATTTTTATATATCATATAGATTATTTAAGTTACCAGTATGTACTAAAGTTTAGAAAAAAGACAAACTGCCTTGTCTCCTTTTAGTTAAGTAGTATCTCCCCTTCCTACTGCTCATTACCACCTGAAGGGCTGAAAGTGAACTATTCAACAATTTCTTTCTTGGCTACCTACCTAAGATGATGGAAGACTGTAACTGAATTGGATCCATGGGTGCAACTTCGATATAAACAGTAAAACAAGTACAAGAAACAGAATACAGAATAAACAGAGTAAGATAAAGAGAGCACTAATAATCTCCTAAATTCAGGAAATATACAACTTCTGAAATTAACTAAGACTCCTTTAAAGCTATACAGAGATTAAACACTCCTGGTGATTCTCTGATAGATCGGAATACAATAGTTCTGGCTGTACTTTGACAGTACATAGGCTTTTCTTTGACGATATTTTCAGTATCTCTTGTTAACAACCCCAGATGCTATGAAAAATAAGGGTAAAAGACAATTAAGCAAAAATAATGACTGAAAAATTTCACGAGTATTTCTGAGAAATAAAGTATACCAAATATGACTTCCACTAAGTGGAAGTACTCTCAATGAATATGTACTCTCAGTGATACTATCCCAAAACTTTCAGGCTCTTCAATGATTAATATTGTCTAGAAATAAGCGAAAGAGGAAGAAAAAAAAAAATAGTTCAGGCAAACCATATCCAACTACAGTTGGATAACATCTACCTGTTGAAGGTAATCTTAAAATGAAACAAATGATTCCCATAATTTCCCCTTGTTTCAGCTAACAGGAAAAGTCCAGAAAGAGAATGCATTCAGAGAGTGGTAATGTGCTACCACTAACCAATACAGCACTTGAACTCTGAACTTCTTTCAATTCCAGTGGTAAATACCGTGGAAAGAAGATGTTCGGGTCAGAAGGAAAAGAAGCAAATATTACAATGCTCCCAGCAGGTTCTTTCTGGCCATTTGAAAATTATATTACAGCAAGGACTAGATGGAGCCCTATCCTCCCTGACCTGAAAAATGAAAGAAGACAGTTCAAGAATAAGACACTATTGCCTCCAAGCAAGAAAAAACCTCAAAGAAAGAAAAGACTTGCAGGCCATCTCAGGATGTAAACAGCACCTACTTCAATCTGATAGTCCTTCCTAGTTCATATGGGATAATACACTGTGAATTTTATTATTAAATAATGATTCTGCTTCCTTGAGTGCCCATGCTGACTTTAAAACAACTTGTAATCTTCCCTGTTCATCATATGAGAATCTTACTCTCATGGAATATGCAAGCCCCAACAGGCTTCAAGTTGAACACAAAGTATCTTGAAAGCACTATTAAACAGGAACATTAACCTAGAAGAATATGTACAAAATTGTAACAGGAAAAATTTGATTGGATTGATTGTGTGTCTAGATAGGGAATTACTGTGACTTAACAGCATTACTATTTACATACTTCTGCATTTTATTGTCAATCAAGAACAGCAAAGCAGCATCATTCCATGTATTTCTTCGGTTAAGTGCCTGGCAAAGTAATTCAGTTCTGATTTTTGTCATCAAAACACATTTTAAAGTTGCATTTCTAGTCTTCAGAGTTTACAAAACTGTGAGATTTTCAACAATATTTTATTTCATGTATGCTGAACATCAGCTGTCACATGATGCCACCAGATAGTTTGCCACTGTTTTTGAGGGAAGTGTTATAACTTCATGCAAGTATTATAACCTCATGCTTCTACTCAGATTTAACATCAAATCACACTCGCTATGATTAATTTGATTTTATATTCTATTGTGAATATAAAATAATATGAATTGAATAAATGAATAAATTAAATGGAAACGGGTATTGCAAGAGCACTATTCGTTTTAGAAAGTTATTTGCATAACCAATAAAAATAACAAAGTGTAATATAATATTGACACAAGTTACATATATAGACAATGACTATTAAGAACAATTCCGCTGCAGATATAACTTAGGAGATAGGGTAATAGTCCTCTATTTCAGATTTTGTGCATTAGAATAGCTTTCTGAGATCCCTTACTGATTTTATTGACGTTCTCAGGGGTGCAAAAATCAAAGGATTTGCTAGCAAGCTTAACTGCAACACAATGCTCCAACAGAGAACACTCCATCTAAAAAGCACAGACAGCTTTAAGTGAGCTGTTGCAATTTGAGTTAATTTGGCATTGACAAGGCCATTTAAGAACTGGCATTAGAAATTTAGTGAAAAAAAACCCCCAGCATACAAACAAAAAAAACCAACCATCAACACAAATAAAGATGCTGGCTGGGATAAAACCCTTTCCTATGAAAATGTGAAGTCTTGTTTCTAACCCTATATTGGCACATGACTCTTCACAAAGCAAGAAAGTCTCTTCTGTGTTCTGAGCCTATGTTTCCTCTTCCCTAAGGAACACAGTGTCCTTGGGTCTGTTTCAATCATTTTGGTTGCAAGTTTTTTCAGGCAAGAACTTTCAGAGGCCATGCAAAGACCAACAAGCAAAATACATTTTGCTAGAATGGGAAGAATACAGCTGCTACATCCCACCTATGCCAGTGATAGACATGAACCTATCTAGATCACTGGACAACTTGGAGCTAAGCACATATTTGTGACATGGAGAGGTGAAAAATATACTGGTGTCAAACTAATCACATGACAAATCTACTATAATGGTTACTTGGTGATTAAAAGAAAAACTGTATTTATTACAGTAAAAACTGTAATATGAACACAATTTTATTGTTCCATTATAAAAAAATTAGGTTATGTCAATGAGGCCTCCATCATTAAACTACTAAAATGAAACCAGCATATTATTGAAATGTCATATATAGAAATTTACAAATATATATACATATAAATCACATTATATTCATGTGATATATAGTTGTCTAGTATGTACCACTGTTATACGAATGACAATAGTGAGAGCTTATAAAGGTTGAGAGGCAAACAGATTACATTCTAGTTCCTAGAGGGGACAGAACAACAATATGAGATACCAAGGGCTGAAGCCTAATGAAATAGAGTGTAGAGAACCCTGGGAAATTCTCCATTGTACTCCATTAAGAAAATACTCAATTTATCTGCTGTTTAAATCATGTTAGATGAACTGGACAGATGTGAACCAAGATTTTCTGAAACTTAATGGCTGCCCATCCTTAAACAAATTCCAAATTACTTGTATTAATGAAAAAAGACAATCTGGGCTTTCAGGCTCTTACAAATGTCTCACAAATGAAACACTGCTCAAAGTCCTCAAGCACTCCAGGAAGACCTGAAACTTTAGCTCCACATTACTAAAAGTCTTCCTATTCTTCCTTCTCCTTTCAGTATCACCCTATCACGAAAGAATGAGAGGATGTAAGCATCAGTAGATGTGTCCTAAATCCAACCATGGCCACCACATGGTTCACCAGGCACAGCCTGGCAAGGGAAAGGATTGTCCTGCTCTGCTCTCTATTCCTCTGGCCTAGAGGAATTGTGGCTTTGTGAGGAATGATGCCTTAGAATTTTAGCTTTCATATTTTTCAAATTCTGTACTGCTTTAGTGTATAACTCTAAAACTCTACATAGAGTGTTAGCCACTCTTTTCACATTTTGGTCAGACAAGACAATTCCCCTAGGCCTGAAGGCCAAGGACACCTTACTGTCTCAGGCCCCAAAAGTATAAACAAAAGTGCGTTGGGGATGGGGAGCAAACTGGGATTATATGATTTGATTACCTGAAGCTGTAATTGGAGGATTAACCCCTGATATGTAAATGGAGCAAACTTTTACCTGTCTGAAAAACTCAAGATCATTGTCCAGCTTGGGTGTAGCCTCTCAGAGGTTTCTGTCTACTCAAGGTGTACCTATGGAAGGCCTTTGATAAATATCTGATTTTACTCTCCTAATCTTGTCTAGCCTCTGTTCTCAGTAGCCACTCCAAGGCATCATGCACTGGGCAGTTTCATCTCAAGTCCTGGGTGTGGTTTTTGGGCACCATAACACAAAAAGTACACAAAGGTACTATAAAGCATCCAAAGAAAAGACACAAGGGTGGTGAGAGGCCTTGAGGGGAAGCATATGAGGAGCAGCTTAGGTCACTTGGTCTGTTCAGCCTGGAGGAGACTGAGAGGAGACCTCACTGCAGTTACAACTTCCTAGTGAGGGGAAGAGGAGGGGCACTGATCTCTTCTCTCTATGACCAGTGACAGGGCCCAAGCGAATGGCACGAGGCTGTGTCACAGGAGCTTTAGGTTGAATATTAGGAAAAGGTTTTTCACCCAGTGGGTGGTTGGATGTTAGAAAGGCTCCCCAGGGAGGTGGTCAAGGTACCAGTCTGCCAGAGTTTAAGAAGTTTCTGACAGGACTGTCAGGCACATGTAGTGGTTCTTGTGTTGGTCCTGTGCAGGGCCGGGAGTGGGGTTCCTCCCAACTCAGGATATTTTATGATTCTATGGAATAAGTTTTGGCTATCATTTAATTTTGATGAGAACTTGTAGAAAAGGAAACCTATTCCCTGGTATCACATTCTTCTCCACTGGGCATCTTTCTACTATCTCTAAGGTATAGACAAGGAAAGAGAGGGTTTGTATGCCTGGGTAACACTATCTCTTTGCACAAGTTTCCTTCCTCAGCAGAATATGGAAGATGTTTCAGGTGATGAGGATGACAGAGCAAAAAATTATGTCTTCTGTTATGCTTCCACGATTATAGGTCCTACATAAATTCATCATCTTTAAGGGAAGACATCAGATCCTAAAACTGGTATTTCAAAGTACTTTGAAATAACATGTATCACTTTCAATAGCATACATATTGCACAGACATTTATAGCTCACTGCACAGATATTAATATGTGTCAATCTGTATTATTTCCAAAAGGAATTTAATTAATTATAAAGAACTGTACTTTGATATCATAAAAATACTGTTTGCATTCTAATATTCAAGACAGAAAAACTATGCAAGATATAATTGATCGTTATTTCATTCCTGTGCTCTCTATCTCTAAATATATAAGGGTTATGACACTCAATGCAAATCTGAAGTTGTGTAAATGCTATCAAAACTACTATAGTTTGCTTAATTCACAGAATTATTTTTTAGCTTACCCAAATCTGTAGCTTAATTCTTTTTTCATTTTTGAAAACTGTTTTTACTTTGAAATCGATCCCAACCGTGCTTACAAATGCAGATGTAAAGGAATCATCAGCATATCGGAACAAAAAGGAGGTTTTTCCAACACTGCTGTTGCCGATAATGAGCAGTTTGAACATGTAATCAAAGTTCTGGTCAGATGTATCTTTCTGGCCATATCTGGAATCTTGAACGGATGCCATCTGTAATTCAAAATAAAAAAAGAAATATCTTATTGTCTCTTTTATCATAAAAAATGGAAACATTTAGATTTTATTGGAGTTTTTCAAACCAGGTATCAATGAAACTCAAGAATATCTTCTTGAAAGATTTGTCATGTGTATGCTTCAATGTGTATGCTTCAAAAAATTCACAGAGATGTAATTATTTTTTGTGATTCTTGTATCTAGTAGTAGCTCTGGTAGCAATACAGGATGTAAAAATGACTGGTGATTGGTACCAAAACAAAAAAAAATAATAATAATTCTAAAACTCCAGTTCTTGAATATATTACTACAAATAATTGTTTTCACAAAATGTGATGATGGTGAAAATGCAATGACACTTAATTTGTATAAGAGAGAAATAAGAGATCAATGCTTCATTTTGACATAGTAGGTATATTTCCTAACAGAAGCTGAGAAGGTTTTACATCTAATAAAATTCTTGATCCATTTATTTTACTGTAAATAAGTTTCTATCTTTTGCCATGCATATAAACTTACTCAAAGCATTTTTCCTTTAACAGCTTTTAGTTCTCATACCATTAAATAGTGAGTATATACACCTCTGAAATAAGGCCTTGATTTTTTCCCAGTATTAGTATATTCTGTAGTTTTTTGAATTTGCAATCTTAATGTAACATCATCATAAGTGGCAGTTAGAGTAATAGAACACGAAGGTTTGGAAGTGATGTTAAAGATCATCTAGTCCCAATCCTGCAGCCAGGGACACCTCCCAATAGATCAGGTTGCTCAAGGCCTTATCTAACTTGACTTTGAACACCAGCAGGGCTGGGGCATCCACAACTTCTCTAGGCAGCCTGTCAGTAAATATTTTTTTCCTAATATCTAATCTAAATTTTCCCTCTTTCAGTGTGTACCCATTCCTCCTTGCCCTGTCACTCCAGTTCCTGCCAGAGAATCCCTCTCCAGCTTCCCCACAGGTCCCCTCAGATACTGGAAGGTGTGTGAGGTCCCCACACAACCTTCTCTTCTCCAGGCTGCACAGCCCAAATTTGCTCAGCCTGTCCTCACTGGGGTGGTGCTCCAGGCCTCTTAACAACCTCCTGGCCCTCTGGACTTGTTCTAACAACTCCTTGTCATCATGCTGGGAACCCCAGAGCTGGATGCAGTGCTCCAGGGGGGTTTCAGCAGAGCAGAGCAGAGCAGAGCAGAGCAGAGCAGAGGGGTAGAACTCCTCTCTCAGTCTGCTGGCCAGTGCTGCTTTGGGTGCAGCCCAGCATTTCCTTGGCTTTCTGGGCTGTGAGCACTCACTGTGCACTCCTGGTGAGTTTCTCATCAGCCACCACCCCCAAGTCCTTCCCTACAGGGCTGCTCTCAACCACTTCTCTGCCCAGCCTGTGGGTGTGTGGGATTGCCCCAGTGCAGGTGTAGGACCTTGCACTTGGCCTTGTTGGGGTTTGCAGTTGCCCATCTCGAACTACATCAAGGTCCTGCTGGATGACATTTTGAAACTTGAGTCCTTAAAATACAGTTTATAATCCATATAAAATACCTGAAAAAAGCACAGATTACTGAGTACTGTTAAAGAGCAACCTGTTTTGCTGTAGGGACTTCAAAGATCATGGATTCCATTTTTAAGAAGTACACCTTAGGCTTTCATGAAAATTGCATAGATTAGTGTGAAAACCTGACCAAAATTCTACTTAGGTTACTTAAAAACAAATAGCAAAAATAAAGAATTTAGAGTGTTTCAGACAAGTTTTTAGGAAAAATTACCAAATATTTTGAGAGCCTGTGGAAGTTCTTTGAATATGATTATTCTAAGAACAACACTTTTCTATGTTGAGATGGAAAGACAGACACCAAAACCTAACATAAAGGCTTACAGAAAAGCAGCTCGTGTAAAATTTAGACATCTCAGAATGCATTCAGGCAATCAGAAAGGACAACTGGAACCAGAGTGGCAGCTGTGCACTAACCCACACTCTCAGCAAAATTTTAGTTACTGTATAATTGTTTTAGCTAATTCTGCTGTCTCAAAGCTTCAAAAACCTTATGACAGTTTCCTTGGGCTATTGAAGAGGCATATTGGAGTGGGGACAAAAAGAAGATATTGGCAGTAGCAAGCTTTTAATAGAAAATTCAGTGTCAGATTTATATTTCATAAAGAGTAGGGAGAGTTTGATTTCAGAATTTAATTTCAGAATTACCTTCTTCATTAAATTTACTATTAGGTACCTACATGATTGCAAGCTGAGTGTTTGCATTTGCCTTAATACTTATTAACTTCTTCCACAGGTGTGCAACAAAGAAGCTTTACAATAAAAACCTGAGTATTGTCAAGCATACATATTACTAATCTTTCACCTTTATTATTTCTATAGAAAGAAAGAAACTCCTATTACTGTCCCATATGTATACTTGGGGATATTTTGCTTAGAACACAAGAAAAAGGAAATCAAATATTGATGGAGTCTAAGCACAAGTCACTACAAGGCAGTTTAACACAGGGCATGCTGATGTTGTGTAGAGTTTGCAACAAGTCAATGAGGTCTACCAGACCAAAGACTGCAGTGGCTGTGGTTGCCAGATGTGTGACCACTGTAGCATGTTGCTACAGCAGCCTGTTCCACTGCCCTTCTGGCTCCCCTCTGTTGTGCTGCAGCTGAAAGCCATAGTTACCCCTTGTAGCAAGGAGGAATATCATACTCTTTCCTGATTTTATCTCCTAGGAAGAATCTCACATACCTTTTTCCAACCAGGTTAAGATTTACAAAAAGAGGCTTAAGCTTTCATCCTTTGCTCACCTGAGTCCTATGAAGCTTCCAACTCATCCCCATGTACTTTAACACCCAACACTTCAGAAACAGTATGATTCAGTGAGAAATCAGGAGACCTGGATTCTAACAATAGTCCTGCTAAACCATGTACATTGTGAAGCCTTCCCGAGTAATAATGTGTTTCCTGTGGATAGTTGGATAGTTTTAAATACAGATTTTACCCACAGAAATTTCAGTACTCCTCTAAATTTGCGTGGTTATATGCATTCCTCATGCAGCAGTTTCCTTAACATTTCTGAAAACAAAACAAAACAAAAATCCCAACAAAACAAAACAAAAAAAAAAACACCAATACCTTCACTGTGCCATAAACTTATGCAGTCTTTACTTGCAGTATCATAGACAGAATTGCAGGCACGTTGAACATAGAATTTAAGCTATTTTTATTTGAGGGGCAGGAGTTTGTCTGTTTATTACAGGATGCAAAAGGCATAGGAAAGGCATAGAAAAGGACTAATTTCTCCAAGAGGATTAGTGAAGTAATAATTGAAACTGTTTGGAGACTAACTTTACCCTAGCAAGCCAGTCTCCCTAGACTACTGATGGTGATCCTTTCTCCTTTCCAAGGCCCAAATGGGCCTGCACTAGTGTAAAGAAACATCAAACTCCATGCAGTTGCTAAGACTTTGCCATTACTTCCCAAACTCACTGCTTCTGTAGTAAGCAAGCAAATTCTTCCAAGCATAATCCATATTGTGCTCACAATCTAAATGATACCCTAAAGGAATATCTGTATTTCTGCCAATTGTAAGGGAAATATAGATGCTTGGTCCTCTTGAACTTTTTGAATAAGTCTGTAGTGCTTCTCTTTCTTAAATGCAAACTGCTGAGTTAAAAATTAAGTATCGAATGCACTGTAATCCACTTCCCAAGGTATTTATATGACAGTTCACTCCTGACAGTACTTGTCCCTACTATTGGAAGTACTTGTAAAATACAAAGAAGATTGTGATGATGCTATTTTCCACCTTTGAAAATTATGCTGGAAGCAATCACTAGGAATGCTGTGTTTCCACCTGTAATTAAACACTACATATATGGACGAGAACCAAATAAACCTCTCTAATATTATGATATTCTGTTTCCAGTAAAGTAAAATGCATACCTTTATTTTGAGAAAGTTCCTTTTTCAGAGGTTAAATGGATATATTAAATGAGCATCACTTTCAACAAAACACACTGAGTCTTCTCTTCAGTACAATTTTGCTGTTATTTAAAATTGAATATTTAAATTGTTATTTAAAATTATTAAAATTGAAGAGAAAATGCACAGGGTTATTTTCATTAGCACCACAAGCAGTCTCAAGACATTTCCTAGAGGACTTAGGACAGACTTGAGAGTCAACTGAGAAGTCTAAGCTCAAGACAATGAACAGAAAACCTATAGGCTGGAGATCTCACATGCTTGCTCCTTATCAAAGCCAAGAGGAGTTATGCCAGTTTGAATATTGTGCAAGGACAAACAAAGGATAGCTTTGTATGTTTCCCTGCTTACAGCACATCTCTAAACTCCTTAAACATGGATTATTTAAAGGCATAGGCAAGTTTACTCATTAAGCAGAGTTTTCTATTCATACTCAGGTGCTTTCCAAGTTTCAGGTTTAGCTCTTCTCTTGATCCCAAAAGAGGTGAAAATAGAGCAGGGTTGAGAAAAAATGTCAGAAAAACTGTGTTTACCGGCCACCTGCATGATCATAACAAAACATTTGGCTATGTGGCTCTTTATACCTTGGCAGGCCTCATTCTTTGGCAGAATCAATTCAAACAGCTTTCTTACTTCAACAGCACAGGATGCTGTGACCTCCCTGGCCAGCACATAGCTTTAGTTTACACTTATATATGCACCCCACTATGCATGCTTAGTGTAGGATGATTTGCCCCTGGAAAACAGGATGCAAAAGGCAAGAAAACCTGGCATTGAAAACACTGAGATTCATTCCTTCACACCTTTAGCAAATATGTTATTTTCTTTTAAAATCTCTAATAAAAGTCATGTCTTAAAGGAAAAGATTGACAGTATATCCAGAGAAGGTGTCTTGCTTTTATGTACAGTGAGAACAGAGACTGATTAGTGAACTTCAAGTTGTTTCAAAGTACAACACTCTCTTTCTGCCTAGTGTTGTTACAGCCTGCCCCTCAAAGTGGAGTAACAGAGGTCCTTTTTAATAGATCACTTCAGTCAGGTTAGAGTGAAACAGCACTGACTGACCAGTGTTTGTACATACACAGCTGAAGTGGAAAGAAAAATGGTTCTTTCCTGTATAAAGGTAGAAATATATACGCTTCTATTTCTATCTATACAGCAGCTGACTTCAGTTGATGTTTTATTAAAAACAGAGTTTTCTGCATACACAGCCTTTTGCGAGGTGATCTTTCTGTCTTTTGTAAAATATAATTAGTCAAATGTATTTGATATTGAAACAATGGATTACAACGGAAAAATTCAATGATAACTGTATGGACTGTATGTATAGTTGTCTTTCGTGTGTAGATCAACTTATATCATCAGAGTAGTTAAAATGTTACCATAATCCTTATGTATAAGAACACTGTGACAAATAAGCCAGTCATGAAGAAATTAATTACTTTTGAGGTGAAATATCAGATTAATCTAGGGAATGGTTTTTAATCTTAACTCTTTCAGAGGGTCCTATGACTTTTGTTTTCTTCTTTTCTACATCTTGGGCAAGCTGCTTACTCTCTTGCATTTTTGGTATGATCTCAAAAAATATATTGATATCCACAAATGCAGACCACAGCCAATGCTCATAAATCTTCATCATTTATTTTTAACCAATTAATAAGACTTAACAGGGTTCAGTAGACAATGCACAGGCCACTTATTTGGAATTTACTGATTGCCAGCCATCTGCAGAGCACAGCTTGTAAACTAATGTACTTGGCAGCTTTAGGGAAAAGCTTATCTGCTTCAAGGTATCACGAGGTCAGAATCAAGTATATGTGTAAATGTATCACAGCCCAAGTAAAAAAAAATATAGTTAGAGATACAAAGGGTTTTTTTTAGCAGAATACTGAAAGGCAAAGTATGAACACCAAGAAGATACTGAGATGTTAGTTCTAAAACACTTCAGAGCTCTACTTGCTTGATATCAGCAAAATTAGCATGCGTATGGCCACACTGCCAGGAGCTGCCCAGGACAGGAGAATGTAAAATGAGTAAAAACAGTTTTGGCGAGGCTCTAACACCTGAATTATTTTAGTGAGCTAGCAAATTATCCCTAATTTCTTTAACCTGAATTTACTTTGTCTATGAAAAGGGTATCTTAGGAAGCATATTTCTAATTCCCACTCTAGGGAGCATGTAAAAAAACCTTTCTTCAAGTCATGGCCAAACCAGAGATACAGTCCTAAGTGGGCTAGTATAACACAGGATGTTAGGAGGCCACCAAAATAGAGCAGCTATGAAAAGAAAAAAAA
>VWYO01013876.1:22008-33287 GCA_013400275.1 Rhadina sibilatrix | reverse complement strand
ATCCCGCTGCCGCCCCGTCATCCCGCTGCCGCCCCGTTATCCCGCTCCCGCCCCGTTATCCCGCTCCCATATTCGGGCTGGTCCCGTTCTCACGGCCCACAGCCATCGCTGGGGCTGGGCGGCCGAGCGCCCTTCAGCTTGAGGGCTGCTGGTCAGTGTCCTTGCTGTGCGCAGTGGCAGTCCCTGGGCTGTTTCCTCATCGCATCCCACTGTCCTGCTTTCTCTTCCCTAGCTTGGCTTTTGTCGGATTCCTGACAAACAGGGGCGGGCAGCTGCGTGTTGTGCTGCTGGGCCGTGGCCGTAGCGCCGTGCGGACACGGGGTCCTCGCTTCTGGACAGTGGCAGCCTTTTTGATGTCCGTACTGATGTCGTTATGAGATGGTGATTAATCATCCAAGTTTTAAATATCTGTCTCAGCACTTTTTGCATAACCCCATTCTCTAATGCAGAGTCCATGTTTACCTTGGGCCCAAATGGACAGGTCCATAGAGGGTAGAAAAACGTATTAAGGATGTTTGGGATTTTAAGATTTGGCAAGTTCTACTCTAGCAAAAGGATGGAGATGAGCCGTGGGTGACTCTGGGGATGTCTGCCCAAGGTTTGAGAGCTGGACACATCCCAAGCAGAGGAAAGGGCAGGAGAAGGCAGCAGTGATGGCTGAGGCAGCATGGAAACAGCAATTTGCCCTGTGGGTTATCCATTTTACATATGTGGTATACATTGCATGAAGTGAAGCACCCAGAGGAGCTGTGACACCAACAACTTGTGTCATAGAGACATGAATATGGATTAAAGTGTATGCCAGAAGAAATTTCATTCTAGCTTTACAAATTTTTAATTTCATTTGCAGCTGTTTATGCCTACTCCACTAGAACACAAAGACAGGAAGTAAGAATTTTTCAAAGACGTGAATTTTTGGAGCTCATCCTTCTTTCGTGAATGAAACACAGAATACTGCTCTTTCTGCCATTGTAGATATTTTGAATTTGCTCAGCATTTTAGATCCAACTGCATGGATGCTAAGAGTCACTTTTGGGTTTTCTTAATGGATGCAGTTCAGTCTTACTATTGATTTTAGGTGAGTACCTACCAAAAATCATGAGTAACAACCCATTTCCCTCTGAAAACAGGGCACATTATATGTATTATCAATTGCACTTAGGGAAAAATCAGAGAGCTTTTTTCTCCTATGAAAGCTTTGTTTCATGGGCTTTTGGGTTTAGAAAGTATTATATATATAGCACATAATCCTGAATATATATTAAATTATAGTTTTCCATAAATCATTTCTCATTCTGAAATGTCACTTTAAATCCTAGCTGAACAGACATTTGAAACAGTAGATTCAAGTATTCAGAGAAGTTTCTGATTACGTAATTTAGAAAATCGATACTATGGATTTACTATTATAGTAAGCTTTTGAAGTAGATTTACAGTAGATACATTATAAATTTAAGACTTAAATTATGCAGGTTCCCAAATTTATCCCAACACAAAAATCCTCCAGAGCTTTCAAATTTATTTGCATTTATCTTAGCATTGAAGTCTTGAGGCTGTCTTTCACCTAAAAACTCCATGCAGGCACCTATTGATAGAACATAAAACCGTGTTACTTCTCCACTATCATATGTCCTTTTGTAAAGCATGGGGCTTATTTTCTTCTAGTGCAAATGTTAAAGTAAACAGATATAAGCATAAACAATGCTTTTCCTTTTTTCTCTTTAATTTTGAAATGCATAAAATGCACAAATAACAGATTTTGTAGACTCATAGAGTGGTTTGTGTTGGAAGGGATCATGGAGTTCTAACTCCCCTGCATTGAGCAGGGATTCTACCCGCTAAACCAGGTTGCTCAGAGCTCCATCCAGCCTGGCCTTGTCTTTTTGCATTGTGTGTTGGTTGAAGAGATGATACTGGGGTAGTTTTTAATTACTCCATTTTTGTCTCTTTGTTGTCTGGCAGAAACTTGTTGACAACCTTGTTGTCTTTTTCTTTCTGTCTTTGTCAGAGGCTTTTGAAGACAGTATCAGAGAGAAATGGACCAGAATTGAAAGAGTATAGTGCTAGACACAAAGAAGCTTTTGTACCTCAAACATGGTAGTCCTGGGATGATACTCCTGAATACTCTTGTCCACAGAGCACTGTGTTCAAGGGTTAACAGTTTCTGTTGATTAATAATCACTGGGTCACAATATATTAACATTTTTGAAGCATGGTGTACTTGAAGCTCCCTTTTAAATATAATTTCTGTGAACTAGGTATTTTCACCAAGTATTGATGTACAGGGGATGCAGTTTAGTAAAATACCTTATTCTTTTAGCCAGGTTTAGAGAAACATCAGAGGAGTAGTCATGTATATCAATTCAGATTTCAAGTGTATTGATTAAACTACCTCCTCTGCATTTGTGTTTCCTACGCTCACAGGAATGATTATTTTCCCTATACCAAATGGGATTCACAGAACAAGTTGGTTGTTATTTGCTGATTAAAACTAAAGAAAGTAAAAAGAGGTATTAGTTTTCCTTAGGTTATGGCAAAAAGTCATTCAGATAACATAAGTCATCAGAAAAGCTAACCCAGAATGAACGTGCTGCATGTAAAGATAGTTCATACAGTCCATGTGACTTATGTAGATGTAGAACAGTGTGATTTTAGGACACATTTTAATCTTTGTAACACATTTGGGTTTTGCCCAAAATACTATTCTACAGCACATAGAAGATAAGCAATAACTTTCAGAGCTGCAATATGAAATGTAGGAAAACTTGTAATAATAAAGGCACCAGGAGGCAGATGGTTTGTAACCATGTGAGTTGTTTTGAATGCCTGAACTCTGAAATGTTGGAGACATTAACAAAGCTGTTTCTCAGTTTTGCACTAGAGGTCTACATAAGTAAAGATAACACAGATGCAATGTAACTTCATTTGTTCAGTGCACATACTGGGAGCAAGTATTCTCTGTGCTTTCAAAACTTTCAAAGTGTAGGCCATGCTGTAATATTAGCAAGTAAGTAAGATTCAAAAGTAGAAGAAATCTGAGTTAATAGGAAAAATAATAAGACAAAGACAGTTAACTGATGATCATAGTTCCTTTCTTGTAATTCTTACATCAACACAGAAATTATTTCAATTTTTCATTTAAGAAAATAAATATTCTTACTAGGTACACAATTCTAGCCATTATGAAAGATCAGTACCACTCAACAACGTTTTCTGTCATGTTCTCTTCCACAAGGTCAAATAGCTTTCTTTTTTTCCCCTGACCTTTTAGAAAACAGTATTTCTTTTACTCCAGCATGCCATTTGACTTATCCTGGGATTGGACTTTGGATGCAGAGAACAGAAAAAAAGGGAGTCACGAGTATTTCACAAAGCAATAAAGGTTGTTCACCCTCACTCAGTCTGTCATGTTTTCAAATCTGGTTTATGATTGTAAAATGCTAACATTGAGATATGTCTTCTTTAGATATTTCTTTAAAAAAAAAGTATGAAATCTTTTGACTAGGTAAACAGGAAATGTAGAGACCAAGAAAATGGTGATTAAAGATCTCAGGAATGTTTCTTTCCAGTTTTAAACATTGTTTCATCAAGAAGGCAAGCATAAATTAACAAAATGCAGTTCTGAAATTAAGCTAGAAATTCATAGTGGATTTGGCACTGAGACAAGATCTGTCTCAAACACAGATCTCCAATACACAGCCATTAAAAAAAAAAAATCTGTGGGGAGCCCTTGTCAGGCTAGAAGACACATAAAGTACATAGAATCTTGTCATAGGATAAACCATATGGTCTTTGCAACAGATGAAGATTCTTCACTGTTGTATAGATACTTGGGTTTGTGACCTTGGCAGATTCTGCAAATCCTTAAAATCCCAACAGACCAGACTCGCACGTCAGGCCACATGACAGCGCACTGCTGATGCTTGAACTGGAGATGCTGCAGTAGGGAATGAGAAAGCTGCTGCTAAAAGAACAAGTCTGATGCTCGTCACAGGAGGCTTGACAGGCCTGCATTACAATGAAAGACAAGCAAACAGGCCTGTCAGAGAATTTTTTTTTTTCCTTCTTCTGATTCTCACAACAGAGGATACTGTTGGTCTATTCACTATTAAACTTTGCAACCACTAGAACTGTAACATAGAACTGAAATGCAGGTTTTCATGTTGTGGATAGAGGACTAGCATAAATCATCACAGTTTTGCTGTCGGTGGAAAAGAGCATTGGGTAAATTGTCTTTGCACTGTTGTTGCCATGGCTACTGGGTCACAGCACCACATAGACCATCACATTTCATGCATCTTCATAGTCGACATGCAATGGTCTCAATGCTGTGTAGAAAAAGGAGAGCTTGTGATTTTCACCTTCTATTTCACAGCAGCATGGTCTTGTCTGCAGCAAGGTCACTCAGGTGTGTGGAGATCAAACAGGCATTTCACACTCTTCCCTTTGAAGGCATCTCCCTGGGCTGCATGTCCCAGGGCCGAACAACAGAAACATCTAACTCTTGACTCACCATCACCTAATATGAGCCCTCACACCACTACCATCTGCATGTCCAGTGTCCAGACAAGGGAAAAAATGCCACCTGGAGCTGAAAGTGGCAGTAACATGTCTTCTGGCACAGATTTTACTACCAGCTCTAAAAGTCTTAAAAATATCTGCTCAGCTGTTTCACAAAAAAGGGACTTAACACTTTGAGTCTCCAAACCATTCAAGAGGAATTCAAGGTGATGGATATTCATGATCATGGGCAGATTGTGATTAAAGAGTATAGAAATTATGGAACTAAAGTCCATGCTTGGAATTGTTCATATACCCATAGAGCTATTTACTAGCAGCACAGGCATAATCAAATTAAAAAATGCATTTAAATTTAAATAAATGCCAAATGTATTGCTTATGTAATGCTTTCACAACAGGGCTTCTATTCATGGTAAAATGTCATCAACATAAACTTTCTGTATGTCAGAAGAACGGTTCTTGTATTGTGCATGCATTTCTCTACCATTATTCACAATATCTGGCCTAGACAAGAGGAAGCTCTGACAGCAGAAAAAATCTATTTCTACAAAGCAGAGAAATTCTTAAACATGGCCAATAAAATAGCATTGTCAAGTCTGTGATATGCCACATCACCAATCTGAATTGTCACAGGATGGCATTGATGGCTTAGTGCTGACAACAGCTTAGATCAGTCAGATGACCTAGAGAGAGGGGTTCTGGGACTACTCCTCTTGTAGGAATTTTCACACAGTTTTCCCTGTCAAATAATTTCTGCACTGCCAAAATGGTTGTTAAAACAGCATAGTAGCAAATGCTTGTAATGAATTAATATGTTTAAGGTTTTGCAGAATGGTCAAGGGAAGTAGCAGCCATAAACAATGGGGTTTAGGCTCTCAACCAAGCAGCCTGATTTTTTTTTTCTACTATTTTTGTGAGGTTTGTTGGTTAAAGAAAGAATCTGACCAGTTTTATCAGATATACACACAGTCAGTGAGATGTGTGGGTTGTGTGTTCATGTATTTTGCATCTGACTTGTCTGTCTTCCCTCAGTATGATGTTAGCATAAAGCTCCCAGCAATTAATGAGAATTACAGAAATAGCTACACTTCATGAATTCTACAATTCACTAGATTTTATTTTGAAAGTTTCTTCTATAGACTTAGATTAAAAAAAAAGATGAAAAGAAAAAACAGTTGAATGAACCACATATAATCAGCTTGTATATTTTTCAGCCAGAAATATAAAAACGAATGAGGAAACAAATATATTCACATCTAGCTCTAATATAATTTAATTTTTCTAGCTTTTACTCCTCTGATAAGCATTTCAAGACAGAAACACAGTTGCTGCTAATGATATCATGGTGATTTTATCAAGTACTTCCCATGAATACTCTGCAGCTGTGTTAGAAGAGGCTGTTGTGGCAGGAAACAACCTAATAGCTATTTTTGGGTCCCTTAGCTATGCATGACTCAACAAGAAAAAGAATCATTGCTTGATTTTCTATTCTGCATAGGTACTTAAAACACCACTCATCAGACCTACTCAGACATCAGTCCTCTTTCATCAGCGATATTAAGAATAAGCCTCTGAAGGTCAAATGTGAGGATGTAATTCTGTGAGATGCTGATCCCCTGTAGATCTCATTAGCTTTCAGTTAGAGGCATCCACCTTCTCTCAGATCTGATAACTTAGGCTGAAAATTAAAACCAAGGAAGGAGTTCCAACTCAGCCTTCAATGTCAGATCAACTTCATAATCATTTGGAGGCTTTAAAAGGAGGTAGTAATTTGTTCACCAGAGTAGAGATGTTGAGTGGTTGGCAGATTCCATACATGATTAATGACATATTGTCTATCTGCATTTTACTCCTTATTTCCAAGTTAAACGCTTCCACAGTTCCCTGTCTTCCTTGTTATACATGCAGTACATTATCATGCTAGGGAGCTGGCAGTAGCCTCTAGCATTAGGTCACCATTATTTCTATTAAAGGGGAGCATTTCCATTGTTCCAGAGAAATCATCACATCTCCTCTCAAATATCTGCCACTGCCTCTTAATCTAGTTGGTACATTCATATTTTGGATGTCTGTTTCCTTCTCTTGCTTTCACTTATAGCAAAATTGCACGCACCTCAACAAAATTACGACTGAACACGAACATCTGAACCTAAGGGAAAGTTCAGCCATAGTATCTTGGTTTAGCTCACTCTGCCTGGCACTTCTGTGGGCATGCTCATTTGGTATGCAGGGCTGAGGATGCAGAGGAATTAATCAGGAAGGGAATTAATCAGTCTGTTTGCATAGTCTGTCCCAAGTGCTCTGGAACTTGCAAATTGTGCAGAAAATGAGAGCATAAAGGCAGGTAGATAAAGACAGGATATGTTGGATAGATGATTACAAATGAACCCAGTTCTGTCATCATGACTTCTGGCAGCTGGCCATGGAGTGCATGGTTAGATATTCACTGCAGAAGGCATTGTGTCATTTTAAGACATTTCACAGAGCAGGCCAGTTTCTGACCAGAGTCGATGGTGGGTCACAAGTAATTTCATTAGCTGTTCCTCTGCAGTAGCATTTTCTAGCAAGGAGGAGTAGCAGAGAGTCCTCAGGGAAGGATCTGTTCCCTTGCCACAATGCAGAGAAACTCTCACTACAGTCAACTTCCATGTTTCTCATTTTTAACCTGCCTAATTGGAGTCTAATCTGCATACATTCTCACAAGTGCAATCAAAATGCCAAGCTGTTTGTTATGGAACTGTAAGCATGGTCAGAAATTTTCTTGAAAGTAGGTTTGGATTCTGACTTTCTCACTGACTCATTGTTGGCTTAAGAAAGTCCCTTGCTCCCTGTTTCTTTTCTCGTGAAATAGGATAATATTGTTATCTCACCATAGTTGCTTCTCTGACAGAAATGTTAAGGAAAAAAAAAGTTGGAAAAAAAAAATGACAGAATTAATTAGATTGTATTCTTTTAAAATGTCAATTTTAAAATGTTAATGTAAAAATTCTTTGTGCATATTATGATCCATCCAGTGAGATATGTACAAATAAGAACAGAAAAATAAGTGGACAATTACTCCTAAAGAAACATATGTCTATATATGATGAAGAAGAGAAATTAATTATTAATTGGGAATTCTATTCTCTGAGAAGCTTCTGCTCATATTTCTGGTAACTGTAACTAAATTCAGAGAAATGACGATTAATACTGTGCTGGCAATAAATTTTAATCTTGCTTTGGATTTTCCAGCATTCACTGGCATAGCTTTGCAAGACAGCATTTTGCCTGTTCAGATAACTACAAACAAAAGCATTACTTCAAGAAAAGTCAAAGTTCTAGAGAATATTATTTTTTTTAATATTTATCAAAGTCTAGCTACTTGCACTGCATAGCAGAAGGAAAACAAAAGTCTCTATGACATAAATTGTATTCAAAATTTTTCATGAGATATTCTGGTTAGCTTTTAGCAGGGCCTTAGCAAAAGGAAAACAAAAGTCTCTATGACATACATTGTTCAAAAATTTTACTTGAGATATTCTGGCTAGCTTTTAGCATGGCCTGATGGTTTGTGTTTACAATTTCTTCTAACTTAAGAACCACTCTTTATATTCTTGGCTTAGGTACACTCAGAAGGAAGGATTTACTTTAGACAGTACCTGTTTCCTCAGATTTTAGTATATTCTCATCTGGTTAGAAACACAAAACAAGGTCATATGGCTCTAGTTTCAAGAATATAAAATGTGGGTTTGTGCATGATAATATAATTTGCCACTAGGATTGCCGTCATAATTACTCACCCATCAACCTTGCAAAGCAAAAACATATGGAATGTTGTAATGTCAACTTTTTTGTATTCCAGTGTACCAGATCATTCCAGCCCTATGAAAACTACTTAAATATATGAAAAGATCAGTCAACCAGCAGTAGCAACAAACACTTTGGTTATGGACACGCAGACAAAGCACTATATCAAGAGCTCTACTACTCAAATATGTATTTTTAGGGTGGTCAGAGTGCAGTGTCAGACATAAAGAGGAAGAAAAATGCATTTGTGGGACAAATACATGCTTCATGCACAGGTCTTCTGACACCATTCCTCTGAGCTCTAACAGCATGCAAGAAGACAGTGCAAGGACTTCCTCTGAACAGAGCTGGTGAAAGAAGTCATCTTTTCAACTCAGATGGCTTTTATTTTTTTACCTAAAGAAACATGGCAAAAAAGCCATATATTTTATATTTTAATTTAAAAGTCTAGTATCAAAAAACTTGGAATATTACTAAGCAGAAAACTTGTTTTCCATGTATTTTTAAACCCTTTGATTTCCTTTCTTCTGGAAATAATGAAAAGGCTGAACCTGTTATTCCGCCTGAGACCTACATCCATGTAAATTCTGTCATGTCAATGACTTTTGCAGTATGTGCTTCTCAAATGGGAATAGTTTCACTGCATGAACAGTAGGTTTTACACAGGGAACAAACATAATGTTGCTTTCTAAAAGCCATGCATCAGGAAGTGAAGATTAGAGCCCACAGGAGCTCCTATTATACAGAGGAAAAGCAGGTGTATCAGTCAAAACCCTGCATGTATGTAGCAGCTCTTGAATCAGCCATGCCAAAAAGCATTCAATAAGCTGGCTCTTCTGGTTTTAGAGCCAATATTTATCACAGAAATGGTACCTGCTCCTACCCTTCAGTAGAGAGTTGCTATATAGTCTATTTGATTTGGAGCAACAAAATTTACCAAGAGAGGGGGCAGTCATAGGGAAGAATGTCAATAAACCTCTCTGAGCTGCCTGCACAGCTCAAGAAAGTATCCTGGTGCAGTGCCCAGAATCTGAATAACAATGAGACTAAGAAACACATACTTCAACATCATAAGCAACTAAGGCACTGGAAATTCATGTAAAAGTGGACAATCAGGGGAAAATGATTTTCTGCAATGATTTCAGGCAGAAGTTAATGATGTTTGCCTTTGTGTATGTGGATGAGAGGTGGAGGAATAATAAGGAAAAAAGGAAAGGCCTTCCCAGAGACTGGCAAACACTTTACACATGCTTCCACGAGACAGAAAAGAAATTACAAACTTTTCATGACCACTGGATTATTCGTTAGAAGAATCTTTAATGCTTTCTGGAAAAAAGTACCAGTTGAAGCCGACAACAAACATAGCTTTTAAGTTCTGCAATCATAAGTAAAACCATCTCAGGTTCAAATCCAAATACTTACACTAGTGCCCCATGCTTCATAACCCTTTCCCATAAGAGAAAAAATCTAGTTATCCGGCATATGCTTTTCTCTGCTCCTGCAAAGCTATTTCAGACTACTTCAGCTACCTGAAACTGTCCACTTTCCTAAGGTCCCTGGCTCTGCACTCCAGGGTTTTAGCATGCAGTCTATACCAATATTTCAGGCTCTAGGCAATGTAGGCTATCTTGTTGGGTGTGTTTAGCAACAAAACTTATCTAGTACCGAAGCATCCTAAGGAAGGATGAGTGACTATTTTCCTTCAGCAGCTTCGGCCTATATGGTAAACTCCAGCCATGGTCTCTAGGCTTTTCTCATTAATCTTCCAGGTCATCTCTCCCTGATTATCACCTTCAGTTATTCCTTGGTAAAAGCAGTGAGTACAGTCACAATTAAGCTCTAAAGGCATAAACAATATGGGAGATTTTTCTCTGTGCTAACCAGAATTGCATATAGACCACATATATGTTGCTTTGGCCAGACACAGTAGAAGTTTTAATTTATATTTATATTTCCTACCTGATATTGCAGTTATCAGTTTAAGTGACAGATGTCAGAATTTGCAGCTCTATGTTACTAGTAGCTGTGCTGTATTTATGCTGCAGAAGGTTGTAGTATCTGTGCAAAATTCAGAAGTAGAAAAGAGGATTCATAATATTTAGCAGTTTACAATTCACTTTCCTGTATGATAATAATATAGGTGAATTGTATATCTATTGCAATCTCAACTGCTTGAAGAACAGAAGATTAAGCTGTAGAGAATATTATAAATCTTCCCTTGTACACACAAGAAAAAACCATAAACAAAGTCTGTCTTATGGTAATAAATTAATCTTTATGCTAGGTTAGTAAAATATTGATTACTATTAACATAATGCCAGCAATAGCTTTCAAAATATATATGTAGGCATCACACAATTTTTAAATGAAATTTTTGGCAAAACAAAAACAATACAATTAACTGTGTATCACTTAAACTGACTTCACTTAAAGATGGGACAACTGGGTACACAAAAAAGTCTATTTCCTTTCTTCTAGAATTACTTTGACGGAGGTTATAATTATAGGTGACTAAGGAAAAGACATGTTCCTTTTGGGTCAGAACCAAGCTATTATACTATGATAAACATGTAAGTGGTACTAATATATTCTGGTCACATAAAACCTAGTTGTTTTGAGAAAAGAGAGACTAGAGGTTATTTAAGTTTCATGGATTGACTGCAGGAAAAATTAGTTTCTTTAGGATACTTTAAAACACAGTCTTGATCCTCCACATTCCCTTCCTGCTTGCTTCTTCCCAGAACTCTGGTAAAGGCTGATGTCACATCTGAGCTGGCTAATATCATGATACAGCTCCTTTAGATTGCTGTTAGACTCTTCTTACTCCTTTTTCTCTACTATCTCTTTCTGCATTTGCTAACAGAAAACATCTGTGTATAATTTCAAATGGATGCTGGAAAAGCTGGTAAGTCCCTTCTCAATGACTTCCTCTGAGGAAACAGTGTCAACAGCATAGATCTCCTGTATTAAAA
>VWYO01013873.1:182050-213438 GCA_013400275.1 Rhadina sibilatrix | reverse complement strand
AAAAAAAACCACCACACCACCAAAACCCAAAAAACTACAACTTCAACCAATGCTCATTTTAAACAATTATACAAAGCTCCAAAGCACTTCTAACAAAAAATTGCCTGGAACAAAAGCTCCCAGCCTGTGATTTTTAGTGGTTGTCCAGCACATCACATTAAGCCATATTTTCAATTACTTATCTTAAAAAAATTAACTACACATTGCAGCCAAGACAAATAAACTGAGGGCAATCTGGTTTTCAGAAGTCAAGGAATTAATTAATTTCTGGAACACAGTGACAACAGAGCATTAGAAGACGAGAGAAGAACTTATTACTGTGCCAAGGGTTTAGCCAGCACTTAGGGGCACTCAGCAAATGAATTCTTGTTTTTTCTAAAGGCAAGTACACTCCACTATTTGGAGATTTCCTTAAAGTCCTCAAAGCACCTGCAAGGCACTTCATGTATGGGTCAGATTAAATAACTGTGAACAAAAACTGTGTCCTATTATCTCTCACCAGCCATTCTTAGATTTTATTTCAGGCTCACAAACTTTATGAAGGCTTCAGCTGCAATACTAAGACCCTTAAATTCTGAGGTTTGTCTTTCATGGAAAGAAAGAATCTCTGCTGAGTTTTAGAACAGGTTGTAGAGGTAATAAAGCTCTACTGCATAAAGTGGTTTTAAAAGGAAATGCAACAGACTAGGTAAGATGACCTGTGAAGAAGTATATGGACAAATAATTTTATTAGACTAATTTTATTAATTGCCAATTTTCTCAGGATCTAAAGAACTGACACCTATATTCAAATAGGTATCTTCTAATGATCCTTACATAAACATTTGTTTTGCCAGATGAAAAAACACTGTCTTTGGGCTACTAAACCACTACCACAGTATGACAAGAGTCTTGTGTAGCCCTGTTTTGTGCCTGAGATGTTTTGGTTTTCTGAAACTCTTTTCCCAGGAAATTTTCTGAAAACAAGAGACATGTTTTTCTAACTGTAACCTTTGTTTACATTCCTTTCCCTAGGAGAGACTTCTTGATGTCCCTCTGGTCTGACAATGTGATTGAAGAGGTTTGTCTTTGTTTCACCAATCAAACTGTTCATAGTAGATTAGTATAAAAGGGAAGGCATTCCCAGAAATAAATATAATCATTTTCAGCCTTCTGAAGTCTGAGTCTGTGTCGTGATGGTGTACAACAGCGTCAGTCTTGCAATTTGTCCTGAGAAAAAACTCAGAGGCATTGCCATCTATGCAAATCCGTATTTAGCCAGTCACACAGTATTTATGAATGCAATATACCACCCCAGAGTATATTTTCATGCTTACCAGTAGTTTTAGAAAACTAGAATTAACTATTTGTCACGGACAGACAAATAACGGTAAAATTTTGACTTCAACTGATCTACTTAACTATGAGTGTTCTTACTTTCCCAACAGTATTTTCCATATCATACTTTCCAAAAGTATTTTGCAAACAGTGCTCAAGCAGCCAGATCTTTGTACCTGGAAACCTGTCATGGCATGATCTAGAACAGTACTGGCTGAGGCTTCTGCAAGAGGAATTACTTCCTTAATAATTCCTGAGGGAAACCCATCACAGCATCAATTATCACAGACTATCCTGTCTCTGACACAAGATTTCCCTCTTAAGACAGATTTAAGACACTTTAGACCCAACTGCTATAAAGCAAGAAGAGATATGATTTGAAACAAGGCTACAACAGCTATGAAATGCCAAGTATGAAAATACCAAATACGATGCAGAACTACTAAGCTAAACAAAGTTTAAGTTAGGTATGTCTTAAGCATGCACTGGAGTCAACACCCTACAGCAACAAGAATTTCAAAGAAGAAAGGCAATTTCAAAGAAAGCCTTACCCTTTCTATAGCTTCTTTTTCCTGAGGTGTTACTTGAATGTAGTTCATATGAGCATTCCCAGCATCTCCTATTCCTCCAGTGCTGGCACCATCATCACTGCCACTCAAACCTTGGCGAGACTCTAGAACTGGCTCATTCAACATATGAATAAAATGTTCCTGGTGCTGGCTTATTTGCTGTGATGCACAGAACAGTAAAAGAAACACGTATACTTAAATAACTGATGTTTAAGCATGCCAACAGACAAGTAAAAATATTTCTTTTCAGAGAATTAAGAAATCAAAGGGGTGTGTAAAAAGTGCACAGAAAAAAAAATTGTTAAATCTAATCATAACAAATGCAATTTTTGTTTCAATTCAACTGCAGTGATTCTTCCCCACCCCCTCTACACCGCCTATGAAGTCTCAAATTTGTATCCAATGACATAGAAAATACATTCTGTACAGCAAAAACTGCTGAAAAGCCAACAATAGAATGTTGTAACTGCTAGTAACATATTATCCCAGACAACATCAACATAGGACTCTCTTAAAAAGCTAAGTCAGAATTAGTAAGCATTATTTTCTTATTTTAAGATCTACCTGCAGTAGTTGGGGGTTTTCCCGTCCAATTTGCTGTAACAACGCTGGCAGCAAAGAAGGATTTTGCTGGATAATTTGTCTCATCTGCTGGAACTGAGGCTGATTTCGTAAAAACTCAAGTGGATGCCCTAAAAAAAATGAGTGAGATAACATGGGTTTTTTTAAGTTACTGAGAATCTTAATAAAATGCGTACCTACACTGTAATTGTAGATAGAAACAGGACATGAAAGTGGGTAATACACCACTCACTGAAGAATAGAATTTGTTTCCTCACTCTAAGGTGCATTTCCTTTTCACCCATTCTTCTCTAAAGATCCAACAGCCTTGTCCTTATCTCCAAAACTTTTCTCTGGATGCCTCATCTCTGGTTAATCTCAATCAGACACATCTACCCAATCCACAGTCTTGTCTCTTGTATCTTGAGCACCATTTTTACCACAGCCTAAGACAGACCTTTCCTAGGACCCTTCATTAGGCTCCTTTCATGTCTTTATCTATCTCCCTTTAAGAGGGAGCTAAATACATGATAAATACCCTTCTCTTCATCAGGCACCAGCCACTGTCAAAGTGCTGCACTGCTGAGTGTGGAGTCCTGGGTCATTTATAGGTCTCTCCAGTGTTACACTTCATGCCCTAATTTCCCTAGATATCCCAGCTTCTGTATGGTAAATATATTAATATAATCATAGCAGACAGTGCCCAGTCAGTCACAGAGTAAGAAAACCAGAGTTCAAAACACAACCTCCCCCACATCTGTGGTCTTGCACTTAAGAACCCAGAATATTGAATTAAAGAAATTGTGCAAGTTCACTGCAGTTTTTGAAAACTTTGCACATGACATACAACAAGCCACTTGTCCCAAGAAAGCACCACACCTAGAATTTTCATTCTTACAGTTCTTACCCAATTCCTTCTGAACAGCTCGCAAGCACCTGGAACTTAAAACTGACTGAAAAAGAGATTGATTAAGTGCACATTGTTTATCACATCTTCTCAAATACAGTCTTTCTTACCTCCTAGTGAACTAGTAGTTGTGGGTATAGTTGCTACTGCTGCTGCCACTGCTGAAGACTGAGATGCACCCGTGCTTGGTGGTTGAGGGGGGTCAGCCACAGCCTGATTATCTCCCGGAATGCCCTGAAGACACAGTTCACATCATCACCCACAGAATGTGAATCGATATGCTTCAACTGCATGCAGTACTTGGGTTTCAGAATGGAGGGGAAAAAAAACCCTTAATGCTTTCACTGTAAATACAAGGCAAGATCCTGTCAGTTATGCATTTATAACTGACAGAGAACACTGTGAAAAGATTAATTTTCTTTTTCGGCAGGAAAAATGTGTGGTTTGTATAAAAAGGCAGTAAAACATGCTCTGCATCACTTTAAAACACACTTTGCCAGATAAAAAATACTTGCTTTGAATCCTGTTCAAAGATATTTAATATGAGTGAAGAAGTTAGACTAAATATACTATTACACTATGTTATACTGTTGTCCAAAAGTGACATTACAGAAACAAACTGCAGTATAAAATGCTAACTAAGGTTAAAAATTCCATAAAACTGGCAAGGAACCGAGAAGAGATACAAGAACACAGCTCTTGGGACGTCCTTCCTCAATGAAAAGCTGTCACTTACTGTATCTTAAAGGTGAAAAGGTCTGTATGTCACCCAGCTTTAGCAGTTTAAAAAAAATGTTAACTTGCCTTTTGTTTATTTTCTATGCAAGCAACTTTATATAGAAACCAACTGCTCAGAGGGCTGAAACGGACAAAGCTAGAATACAATATTATAATAAACTAGAATGTAGGTTATACAACCATGATGCCTCACTCTACTACTTTTCTCCTGCATGGAAATCCTTCAAGCTTCTTACCCTAACCCTGCCTTCCTCACTGTCACTGAACTCCTGCACCATGTCTGTCCTTTCAATCAGTCCCAGTCCTTTCTGAAGCCTGGAAACTTACTCATGGGAGAGACACAAAGAATATTACAAGAAACCCTGCTGGAACGGCCCAGAGAAGTTAACCAAATGAGGGTTACCCTTTTTTGTTGGGGAACCACAAAATGTAAGGAACTGGGTAGGTGGAAATATTACAGAACTACAGGGTAACCAGACAATTAAGAGGTTTGTCAAGCCTACCATAAAAATCACTGGTAGGTAATGTAGATTAAAAGTCCTGCTGTAACATGATCTTCATATGGTATGTTCATCATTACACCTGAACAAAAAGGACAAATATACAGCTAATATAGAGAGCACAGCTAGAAAGGGAGAACTGGACAGTGCTCCAAGCAAAGCCTGTTTATTAAGAAGCATATCAAGGTATAAATCACCTGATCATCAAGTGCAAATTTAAGCCACTCAGGGGAATAAATGCAAGATTTCCCTGTTACACACTTCATTACCTTCACATGGCTCAGTAAGCTTACTACACATCCCTCCCTCCCCTGAGTGGGAGGAAGATTCCATTCATGGTATAATTCTGAGGTAACTCTCCCTTATCAGTGGCTTACAGAGCACTGATTAAATACCTTTTCCATCAAATCAGTCATTTCTGGCAATCCAAGTATAATGTAACAACTTGAATTATTCTTATGAAATTACTAGCTGATTTCACCTATTCGCAGGCATACGTCATGACTGCAATCTGTCCAGATCAAACAACAATGTGCTTGTTTAAACTTTTAAGTTTGCTCTTGAATGGAAAGACTGTGTAAACTAGTTCAAATAAATTTACTTAGAAATTATTTGTCATCTTGAACATCATCTTAACTCTTGAACACAAGCTTGCAGTATCACTCTCCAAATAACAGAGACTGTGTACAGTTGTAATCAGACAAGGCCAGTGAGGCGTATGGACCTTGTTCACACAGCTACACAACAGAATAAAGCAAGGTATTAAACCACACACAAGCCACTCTGAATGCAAACACTGCTTGGACAGCAAAAAAGGACACTGTTGCCTTATGGTGGATGAAACAATTGTTTACTGTTTAACTGTGCAGTACAGTGGTTTTTAGCTGACAGTGCTCTCTGCAGGGCAATAATCACATCAGGTCCAGTTTCTGCACAGAATAGAGAACAAAACAGTTTCAGTTGGGAGGTACTTACAGTGATCATCTAGTCCCACTGACTGACCAAATTATGGCTGATCAAAAGTTAAAGCTTGTAAAGGGCACTGTCCAAAAATCTCTGAAACACTGACAGGATGTTGACCACCTCTTTAGGAAATATATTCATTATTTGACTATACTCACAGAAAAGAAATGTTCCCTAAAAATATCCAAACTAAGAGGCTGGTTACTGAAGAGATGACAAAACTCCTTAACTAGAGGTTAGGAAATCCTCGGCTGAAAGAGAGATCTGAATGTAAATACCTCTGAAGATGAGTCTGGGACATAGAAAAATAAATACCATCTTTTGCAACTCCTTCTACAACCACAGGTCACAGTCACAGGACTATATCTATGATCCTCAATGATCAAGCCATGAAAACTGAAGAGTTTGCCATCTGAACCGTGGACAACAAGTAGAATCTTCAGGGCTCATCTGAGGAACAGCTGTGCTTTACTTGCAGTTTAAGTCCTTTCCAACACCTTGCCCTTGCTGTACCCAGATTCTTTAAACCTGGACAGTGCTGTTACACTTACATACCTCAATGTCTTAATCCTAACCTGCAGATTATATAGAAGATAGTGCTGATGATAGTTTGGAAGTAACAGAGAGAGGGTCAAAGAACACTTGTCATCAACAGATTAGATCAATAGTAACTAAAGAGAACCTTGCTCTTTCGTTGTAGGAGGAGAATAAGGAACATCTTCTGACCCCAGCAGATCCAGAAGAGTTAAAAAGACCATTTACAGCAAAAAGATTCTTCTAGAAGGACAGCAAAAATTCTGCCATCTAATATGGTCTCCAAGAGCAAGACCATCCTCCATACTCCTTTTTCCAGCATGAAAAAGAGGAAGAAAAAAGAAAAGACATTTCCAGTGAAGGATAGCATGACACATAAAGGGACATCTTATATAACAGAAGGACCCACTTTATACACAGGACCTACTGAAGTCCTGTGAAATGAACTGCTCATAGCAGTCAATGCATTTGGCAGATGTGACACATAGCTCCATCACAGGGATATTCTGGAGTTTCTGAACAGAAATAAGCTAGAGGAGGTAAAATACCAGAAAACTGAGTGCACAAGATTTGCACACTGTGTAGGACTGCCACACATACAGCAAGCCCAACACTTAAGGGAGGCACTGAACTAGAGGTGAATTTGCAGACTAGATGAACAGTAAACCCAATATTTTTACAATGTGACATACAAATGTTTGAACTTGCAGACTTATGACAGAGAATTGGGAGCTATTGCATTCACCCTTGCTTGGACTTAATGCTACTTGGGAATGAACTTTTCACATTCTTATACCCAAAACATTTATTGTCAGTTTAAAATCTGAAGATTACAGAGTCCTGGGAACATTAACGTAAGTAGGAAGCATGCCAGGGACTTGTAGTTTTAACTACTGAAGGAAAACTTCATTAACAAAATTAAAGTTTTATAACAGGAGGATAAAGATGCCAGATTTCTTATCAATCAACCAGAAATTCAATCCACATGTATTTTGCAAGGATTAAGTCAAGATATCTGGTTGCCAGATTTTAATAAAGTTCAGATCTGCTAAAAAGAAAAACCTCATTGGGGAAAAATGGCATGCCAGAGTGAAAATTAGAAGTACTGGAAATAGTGATTAAGCAACAAAATCAGACAGATTCTACGGTAGTTACAATTCACCTGTCAAATTAAGGTATACAACAATAAATAATCCAAAAAGCCCCTAAAACAACACACGGGGTTTTCATTAAAGTGAAATTACTCTTCTATATCCTCTCATGCCAATAAAGTTCATTTAACCTTTAAAGCTTTATTTATCAAATGAAAATTGTTTCGTCTCTAAAACACTGCCAAAATGAAAACATCAGTTACATTAAGCATAATTAAAAAAAACAAAACCCTCTCTCAAACCTTTCTGTTTGGAAAGTATATTAAGAAGACTATGCATTATTAGCAAAAACAGTCAACTGGAACGTAAGGAATGGTGATGATAGAAATACAAAAGTACAATTAATCAACGAATGCTGTCACTAAGAGGTGACATGAAATGACTGAGCCAATCATTGGCAGTTAAACCTATCACTGTAACTGGACATAATTTACAGACATATCCATAGCAATCAACAAAAAATAAAAGCAAAGAAGTGCTAAAGGTGCTTAGGGATTACTTCAGTGTTTTCTAGAACACACCACGTCTGTCAAAATTTTGACTTCATCCTTCCAAATGGCAAACTCACTCTCAGTGACTGAATAATGTTCAAAATAACACCACAATCAAAGTGAAAGGTATTACGTGGAAAACAAAACCTCAAAAAACAAGGTGCAGGAAAGGTAAGTGCTCACCATCAGAAGGTATTCCACCGCTCTGTCAGGATTGTTGAAGCTGGCCCTCAGTGCTGCAATCACCTGCTCCCGCTCGTAGCCCATGGACATGATCTCAGTCACCATGTTCTCATAGGACTGACCCGTCACTAGAAGTGACAGGACCATCATTTTAAGGGAATGAGATGAAAATAATCATACACACACACACAAAAAAAAAAAAAAAAAAAAGGTTTCAATGGATATATGTAATTTCTACTTGAATTTCAGTTGTTCATTGAAAAGAGTACTTCATATTAAACATGCTGTGGTTCTGTGGCTTTAATTCCAAATATATTCAGCGGTTTCATTATGAATTTGATTGGAAATAGTGGAGGGTAATGAAGAAAATGTAAACTTCTACAGACAAAAGCAATACTTGTGATAATTCTGTACTTGTAATTGAAATAATGTTCTCTCTTCAACATTTTCACTTAAGGTCAAGGGCATCCTCACAACTAATATCCAATTCCTGATGTAATCAAGAGAAGTCTCCTGCAGCTTACATTTGGAATTGTATTAATTTGAAATCTGCCTGTTAAACTATTAGCCATTGATGATTTTCCAAATAAAGACTTTCTGCAGTTGTTAGATAGATGACAATTAGTGATGACCATTATATTGGTATATATTGCTTTGTGCTGGTGATGATGATCAAAGTAATTTAACTTAACGTGGACCAACTCAAATCACACAGAAGACTTAAAAGTTGTGTCTAGGAAAGTCACTCAAGACTTGAGTGTGGATTCAGGAAACCAAGTTATCTCAATTCTTATGTCACTCAATTTAACATTTGGCTAGACATCCATCACATCAAATCCCCCACCTCTTACAGCAAAAATAGATGAAAACTGTCCCACACCTGCAGCAATCAAGACAAAAGGTACACACACTATATATGGAGCAATATGTTCACTACACTAATATGACTGCAAGGAGGATTATTATCTCTTTTCATAATCCATTTAATTTTCCTGCCTCAAAAGCAGACAGCAAGTAAAACAATTTTTAAAAAAAGATAACTATTCTATTATACGTTGTAATTGGGCAAATCTTCAAGGTTATCTTCCTCAGGGCAAAAAAATACAAACACAGGCATTAAAATACCATCTCCTTCCTTAGACAAAGGTATTCCTGATGTCAGTGAAATCCTACTACTGACTGACTCTGGAACTAGCAAGTTAGTGACAGGAAAATTAAGTAATTAACAGTCATCATAAAAAACCAACTGATTAATAATAATATTAAAAAAAAAAAAGGAGGAAACAAATACAAAAGCTACTCTGTTAAGGTAAGTAAGTCCTAATTAAAAGAACTAAAGAAAACATGATGTTTTATTCCCTTAGGGAGAAGGTGTTTAACTCAAGCCAACATTAATACAACCCCACTGCCTTGTTTCTTAATGTGTGCTTCTAAATAATCGGTGGGTGTATGACTTAGGGCAGTATACTCAAGAACAAGCAATAAAACAGCCAAGGGTAGTTGTGCATTATCCATAAATAAAGGATTTAAAATCCTTGACTAATTGGAGTATTTATAATTTGGGCTTCAAAGTAACAGTGGCAACCTGAGTTTAAGGAAGGGTAAGTTCTTCATGTCTTCAAACAGAACTACAAGATCATTCATTTCACATCTACCTGTATTTTTTCAGACATGAAATTAAAAAAAATCACCTAAACTTAGCTCTAAATGTACATACTTCTATACATATCTTCAGGGAAGCAAGAAGCCAAGCCAGTAATTGTCCCAACACCATGATTCTGTTACTTCTGCTCATGTTCTTCCTTACACAGCACTAGTTTATCCTTACTACTAAGAAACTAACCCAGCAGACAGAACACCTGTTGATGTAATTAGCTGCTACTCGAACACTTCTGTATTGCTTTCTCAATATAGGCAAGGTGGAGACTAGAACAGTATGAGAGATTTGATACAGGAAAAAGATGCAAAAAGGCTGGCTTGCTCCACACAGGCTTCTACCTAAGGCATAATTAAAAGCCAAAGAAGGAAAACAGAATTACTGAAAATGTAGGTGCATGTACTGCATACAGCCTACTTTACAAGTTTACAAGAGCAAGACCAAGAATAATAATTCAGAAGCTGCAAACGAGCAATGTCATGATACAGAGTCGGGCCTATCTGTCCCTCGTGCTAGTGGAAATGCTTGAGGTCAATGCTGAATTGATTCTGCTCTTTGGTTTTGTCTTTCAAATATAATTTTAAAGCTGGATTAACTCTCAAATCCAGTTCATCACACTCCCCACCATAATTCTCATCCTATGCCCTAAAGAAATCTTAGGCTGCTCCTGTGAAAGATGTGGTTGCACAAGGACTGCAAGACATGCAGTCTTCACGTAGCACACAACGCCACATCACTTTTCAGCATTTAACTGAAAACAAGTTTTCAGTTTCAATCATAGAAACCAATCCCTGTTTTTAAAGCAAAGTCAATTATTTTCACACAATGTAACTGAGAAGCCTCAGTTAGAATACATGTAGCATCCAACTTAGGATGTGAAAGCATAATCTATCAATTTGTGCAAGCAAATTCCCTTCAGGACATTTTTAAAGAAGAATCACAGAGTTCATGCCTATTGCCCTTGATATTTTTTTGGCTGACAATACTTATAGTATGCTTACCCAGAAAATTACACTCAATACCTCTTATTTCCAAACATATTAGGGATACAACACCAACTAAAAAATTTCCATATAAAATGGATCACAAGGTGATGCTCTTGAAAAATCTTGGGTTTTTTCCCCAATTTTGAAGAGAATTGAATCAAGACCACCAGCTTCATTTAACTTGCTGATCAACACTGTTAACACAAGTGGTGTTGGTGATGTCCTCATCTTGGCCACTAAGATATTATGAATGGTTAAGAAAGCAAGTTTGGTAGCAGTAATCGCTTCAGCCAGTTTAGTTCTGTTACATATTTGTCTCCTGCTTTCAGTATCTATCACCTATTTTGGATCATACAATTTAAAACAGTATGTCACACCTAAGATCTAAGCTGCAGCTAGACAGACTAAATCTAGTAGCTACCACTAACTCATGTAAAATGTTATTGCTGCTTCTAAATCACCCTGGGCTGCTTACTCACAGCACCTGCCTCCAATACATCCCCACAAAAATGTAAGTGAAACTCTTTACTTGGATTAACTCTTTGTACCAACTTGCAGCTTCATATTTAAAGACAAAATAAAGAATAAAAACCCCATCTCCTCCTTATTTTTGTGTCTGAATTTGTTACACTCCAAAACAACCCAAAAATTTCAGCAGGAGTAAGGAGTTGCAAGCTTGTCTAATAATTTCCTAGATACCCAAATCAGCATAAATAAAGGGCAGACACTCCTGTTGTCTTTATTCTGTCTATTCCACTGAGAAACAAAGATTATTTAAACTGTCAAAATAAAAATAAGTTGACTGTAAATACATGGAAGCATTCATTTCTCAGCCCAGATAGTAGATCTGGTAAATTTATCTAATCTCAATGTGTCAAAAAAGCAAAGTACTTTCAAAGCTGGAACAAGTGAATAATAAAGGCAGCCATTTTATCAGCCCTGCACTCAGGGGTGTAAAAGTGAAAAGCACACACATATTTACATCTAGTCTTCTATTCAAGGTACTTCAAAGAGAATAGTTAGAAGAGAAATTAAAGCAAATGGGGAAAAAAAGCAGGAATGCAAGTATCTTCCCTTTACACAATAAAAATATATAAAGGGAAATATTCTTCAGTAAAATAGCTCTTGAAACTGGTTCCAAGATATCAAGTTCAGATCTTGGAGAAGAGCACTTTGATTCATTACAATTTTAACAATGACAGATACAGAAGAAAATGTCAACATCTGCTAATCCATCATGTTTCTGCTGCACTAAAATAATGTCTATATTAAAAAAACTCACCACTTACCAAGTGCACTTATAGCATCCTCAAAAAGATTTGATCGAGATGTATCACCTGTTGTACTGTAAGATGAAGACAAGTGCAATGGNAAAAAAAAAAAAAAAAAAGCAGCAGCAGCTGTAACTCTAATAGCCCCTTTTGTTTCTAAAAAACCAACAAAGCTTTCCAAAGAGCTCCCTTTTGGTCCTATAGTGAGAATAGATTTTACAAACTTACAATGCATTTTTAACACAAGGCCAACCTTCCCCCGCTACCCCCCAGAAGTTTGGCTCTTGCCCATCTGCTCAGGGATTAGCCATCTGCTTGCTTGAATGCTTTAAAGGGTGGGAGAACAAGGTGGATTTTCAAAAGCACACAGCAGTCTCACTAACTGCTTCCCCACAGTCACCAGATTGACCTCAATGAGGACCCAAGGAGGTCAGTGGCAAGCATTTATTAAAATCTCAGTATACCACTTTCCCAGGAATATAAACTGCTAACATTTGCAATTACTCCATCTCAAGTTATCAAAGTTGTTAAATTACAGGATTAAAGGCTCACCTCCATGAACAGCAAGGAACACAGAGGCACAACACTAGGCAGAGGAATACCAGTTTTAACCAGCCACAGCCAAGGGTGCCCCATTCCCAGGGCTGCAAAATCAAAGCATCAGCCCCTTGGTCCCAGGGTGACACCCAGGGTGGGTCAACAGGACTCCTTCAAGAGCATTACTGCCTACAGGGTGGTGCAAATCACTGTGGGGTGCCAGGAAAAAGTGCTGGGGGGAAAATGTAGAGAACCAAAGGCAGGGAAAAGAAAGCTTAAGGCACCATGAAGAAGAAAAGCATAGGACAAGAGAGCAAGAAGAGAAGAAAAAAGGCCAGTCATACATAAGAAACACTTGCCTGACCATGCACCTCACCATCTATCCATCCTGTCTTTTTATAAAATTCTATTTCTAAAAATTTTTCATCATGCTGGGTGTGTGGGTGTGTGTGTGTTTCTATTCTACACACACACATGTATGTGGAATTCCAAGTGTTCAAAGGGACAAGGAATTGAGTTGGGGGAATCCAGACACCTGTGAAGCCAGCAACTGGTGAGAGCAGACACTGTGGAAGTCTGAAAGCCAAGGACTGCAGCCAGTTCCTGGGTGAGCCCTCTGTGTACGTATGTGTCTGTGCATGTGGAGGAAACGAGAGTATGAGTATCAGGGCCCAGAACAGGGTTGCAGGGCTCAAGCAGTCCCCATGCCCTGGTACCAAAAACTTGGCTAACGCTAAGGGGCCAGCTATCAAAACAGAAATCCATATTTTTCATTTGTGTTTTGTAAATATTCATTTTGCAGTAGTGAGCTTTACCCTAAATTGCCAGGGGGGAACAGGATGTGGCTGAAATATCTCACGTGAGTGCTGGGATTTTCCCTGCCTGAGCTGACCTAAGCAGCCAGACGTATACTTATAGGTGTATACATATTGTGTGCATATTTTGGGAATACACGTTCAGTCTTGATAACGTGATAGACTTGAGGACATGGAGCTGCATGACCCTCACATTTATCAGGCTACCAGAGCTGGCAATTCCTACCAGCAAGGGAAAAATCATCAGATTGATCTGAATGTTTTCAGAAGATGCTGTTAAAATCCAACAAGGCACTTACAGAGCTCTCTCTAAGATCTATGCAAGAAATAATTTGTTCCAACAAGAATGCTTCACTATTATCTGTCAGTAGTTAAGATTTACAATCAAAAAAAGATCAAAGGCAAAGCAGGACGCCAGCTGGCCTGGCCTTGGGTCAATAAATCTTGCCTTAGTAATTTAACTTCTAAAGCAAATCAGAAGCAAACAGTACTCACTGAAATCAAGGGCAGGTGATAACCTTAATGTATATGTTAAATTATTTTGTTCCTCCCTGTTAAGTGTGTACACTGAGGCTCCCTTACTGCAGTTTTATAAAACTGCAATCAGTACATGAAAAACATGAGAAACAGTATTTCAGTATAAATTATTGATCTTTGGACCTACTGGACAAACTGAGCAGTGAAAAAAAGAAGAAAAAGAAAATCCACTCATTACTATTTTCTTAACAACTAATTTTAATTTGACTGATAAATGAAACTTCATTTCTAAGAGATGCTCATTTCTCAGAATTGCAAAATTGAATCATCAATTTGTGTTTTAGTGCAAGAAACTTGTGATGAGTTTTTCAAGACATTAGGCAACTTCAAGTTTTGCTTCGTTATCATCAAATCAAACAGTATTCAATGGTGTTTAAAATACAATCACTTAATACTGTCTTGTGCACCAGTATTCCCAGAAATAACACACAAATAATTAAAATTCAGAATATGAAAAACCAAGATTTGATGCTATGCAGCACTTCAGGGAGCATTAAATTCCAGTTAACAACATTTTAATCCCATGCAGTTCTTAAACAACTTAAGTGAAAAAAGACAACAGCATACAACAGGGATGAAACCTCTAACTTCCACTTATTTCTCAATTGTAGAAAATTGAGGTGAAAAGTTTTCCCAGGTCCAACAACTGCCTGCAGATGGGCCAAGGAACGTTCAGAAAAAACAAAAAAAAACCAAACAAACAAAACCAAAACAAAACCAAAAAACCCACAAAAACAAACAAAACAAAACAAAAAAACACCCAAAAAAAACCAAACCCACACCCCAATCTTGTAGCTTTAAGGTATTACATGACTAAAATCAATACCATATCCTACACCTTGGAAACAAAAGCTCTTCCCAGAAATTAAGGGATTCATACAGTAATAAGGAATTTATGGTTTGAATCTGACCAACATGATCCAAAGCACAATCAGAGGGTTATGAGCACGACAGGACACATTTTTTAAGACTTCAAGAGCTTTGTGAGCAGTAGATTCCCCACAGCAGAATATCATCAGTCTGAAAAGAAAGTTGCAGGATAGCAACTCAGAAATGTCTAACGGGAGCTCAAGTCTTATGTCATTTAGCCCCCTCCAACAGGTTTGCTCCCAAAACCCCACTTCCCACAGGAGAATGCATAAGCAAGGAGAGGTGCTTCTTACTAATGTTATACTTCAGTCAGAGACTGAAATTACAGTTAATAAAGAAGAAAAATTATATCGACTAGAGAGACTGATTGGACTAACACTGTAATGAAAACTTAAAATCAAAACTAGAAGCAACAGAAACAGGAACCCATTTTTGGAGGCTTATTTATACCTGTCAATTGATGATGGACTGACAGCAGCTGGTGCCTCAGGTGGTTTTTCTTCTGCCTTCTCCTCTTTCACAGCACTCACAGGTGCAGGTTCACAAGCCACTGTATCTGGAGCTGGTGGTGGAGGGACAGGAGCTGGCACAGGGGCAGGAACAGGGATTGGTGCAGCAACTGCTGTGGGAGCTGCAGTTGTTGAGCCAACAATGGAAGTGGCATTTGACGGCTGAGTCGCTCCAGCTGCTGCTTTGGGCTACGGGAGGACAACTGAGTTCAGGCACAGCACAAAGCTCATAAATCCATTGCTCTCAAGAGGCAACCCACTAAGTTCTGTTAAGACCATTTGTGTTTGGTATTGCTGCCTCAACATCAAGCACAACATTAAAACATTGCAAGATATTAAATCTCTAACGCCCTTCGCTGTGTTCAAACAAGCAGCTGAGAGCGTCACTGAAGTACTTACACACCTGAGTGCTCACAGTCTGAGGATAAAGTGAAATGCAAAGATCTAAATATTTACAGACCACAATATTCTAAATATGAAAACAATCCTGTGTTTTACAAAACCATATTTTCCAGAAGAAATCACGCAAGTTGCAAAAAACATCTGCAGAACAAGCATAAGCTTATCTGGAAAAAAGTGATTAAGGCAGAAATCACATTTCATTATGAATGCTGTTTGCTGGTAAACAGGATGCAAAAAAAATTAACCTTCACCTACAACATGTTTTAGTTATGCAGTCTTTGCATTCAGAGCACTAGAATAACATCTCAAATACTTCAGTTCTGAAGTAAGCACCAAGGATACAGCAGAATGAAGGACAATCAAATTTACAGCAGAGTATTTAGAGCAACTAATACTTGTATGCAATTGTGAAATAATCTTCACATCTCCAATGGAAACTTCAATTTTTCTTGGATATTGAATTAATCCCATTATACAGAAATAGCCTCAAGGGCTGACAAAGCTACCTCCAATCTTTGCCTTTCCAAGAGAAGTAGCTGAACTTTAACAAAACTGCTTATTCAAGGTGCACCACTTTCAGACATTGCCTGCTTGAAGAAGAAAACATTTACTTCCTCCTTTTGTCTGCAAGGAGAGGTAAGGTTAAGAATGAATAGCTTCCAACATGACAGGCACAGTAAATAACATTTTAATAAACACTCAAAGAAAAACACTGACACAGTTGAAATGCAAGGGGGATTATTTTCTGCTGGATTCCTAAACCCTTAATGCAACAACATCTGAGCATCAAAGTTAGCAGTCTGTGCCTACATGACTAGGCATATCTTGGATAAGATAGAATCAGGAAAGGGCAATTGAGCTCCAAGACTAGCAAAAAGATTGTAAGACTGAAGAAATGCTGAAACTACAGGTCCTTTATTATCAGAATACACCAAATTTAACAGTTCTTAATGGAGATCTGCATTTAGAATCATAGAATTGTTGAGGAGACCTCTAAAATGATTGAAACTAAACCAGCATTGCCACACCCACCACTAAATGGTGTTCCCAAGTGCCACAGCCACACATTTCTTGAACATTTCCAGGAGTGGCAGTTGAACAGCTTCTCTGGAGCCTTCTGCTATCAATAAAATTAAAAACTGGACTCTGACATCTCATCTGCACATGTTTTCTTGCACTGATATAAATAACTCTGTGGCAAACCACAAACTAGAAAGCTCTTCATTCAGGAAGACAGCAACAACAGTTATCTTTAACAAGCCCACATGTTTAATTATGTTTAATACTACCAGATAGAAATAAAGGGCAACAGAATATATGTTTTCTTTATCAGGAGTAGGAACTCTAGCTTCAAAATAAATTTCATATTCCAAAACACAGATGAAGACAGTTTTATTCAGATTGCAATGGTCTGGAATGCCTGGAAAATCGGTGGCTTGATTCCTGGAAGCAATCTGACAACTGGTTCAGAGAAGAAATACTTCAAACACGTGTCACAGTCATTCCCTATAAATTGCACTTGCAGTCTTTCAAAATCCACAGGTTTGTTTACTGCCAGATGTATCCTGTCTCTACTGGTTTATGCTGTTGAGTTTGACAGAAGAAAAAGCCATGAACTATGAAAAGCAACATGGCAAGGCTGGAAGAGTTCTGTACAGATGATCTAACAACAAACTACCTAGGTTGCCTTCTTCCTTTTAATAATAAAAGGGAAAAAACAACAGAGGGACAAGAAAGAAAAAATACTAAATCAGCCATTAATAATTTTTTTTCTTTGATACAAACACTCAGCACAGAGCAGCAGCAAAAATCAGCCTAGGCAAACCAAGACTGTGAAGCAGTATTTTTATCTATTCACACAAGCTTTTACTGTTGACCTGAACTTGCATATGATGAAATTCCACTAGTTTCAAGGATTGGCATATACAATCACTCATCACAAGAAAAAATAGAATTAAATTAATGAAGCTTCCTATTCAAAAGAAACGATTACTCACTTTTGTCACCATAACCACCACAAAGTTCTTCTCATCTATCTTGTATTCTTTAAGAGCAGTTTCATCATTAAGGATTTTACCTGGGAAATTAAACAGGGAGAAATTAAGAAGTTGTTTAGCAAATCAACAGATGATTTTGGAATTTCCTCACAAAAACATATTTTATGCAGATTTGTAAATGTTAAACAACTCAACTAAAAGAAGTTTGGCCATTAAACTTTGGCAGTAGAACTAAAATTTTCCTTGTGTGATGTACAGAGTAGTGGCCAGTTTGAGGGCTGCTGCCCTAAATGCTGAAGATGTAGCCCTGGTTTGTGCCTGAGATGTTTTGGTTTTCTGAAATTCTTTTCCTAGGGAATTTTCTGTAAACAAGAGACTTGTTTTTGTAACTATAACTTTGTTTACATTCCTTTCCCTAGGAGGGACTTCTTGATGTCCCTCTGGTCTGACCAATGTGATTGAAGAGGTTTGTCTTTGTTTCACCAATCAAATTGTGTACATTAGTATAAAAGGGAAGACATTCCTAGAAATAAATATAATCATTTTCAGCCTTCTGAAGTCAGAGTCTGTGTCATGGTGGTGTACAACAACGTCACTGAAGATGGTTTAAAACCATTTAAAATAAAAGCAGTAAATCTGGAAAGATTCATGGGATCCTTAATGAAGATACATGTAATACAGAGGAAAGACATTAACACAAAAAGCTTAACCAAGTAACTTATGTCTGCTTACACAGTAAGGGAAACTCCTTCTACTTATCTTCCATTTGTTCTTTAGATAAGGGCATTACCTGCAGTAACAAGTGTGTGACCCTGCGACTTTAACAACTTGCAAGGCTAAAACATTAGAAAAAACTAGAACCATTCCATAACTTGCCACCTTGACAGAAGGATGAAAAATCTATCAAGCAAACCCGGAAACATTTGTTATACTACGACTTTTGATGTTTCATAAGCAGAGATGATACTGTGACAAAATAGATTTGCATCACTTCTACAAGAACTCAGGAACACAGTAAGCCACATACTTTTTGCCTTTTCTTAGACTTAGAGGTAGCACCACAAATCAGAAAATCAAGTCTGTATTTCAGTGAGTTTTATAGCACTGATTCCTACTACAGAATTTTCAGGGAATATTTTACAATTTAAACTGACTGATTTTCTGAAGATGTGCCACAGACTGCTTCCATTTCACAACCTCTCTAGTGGACTGCAACTAGAAAGACACATCCTTATCCTGACGATTGCAAGGAAATCAAGCAACACACATACTTTATGGCACTCAGAACACAAAAGACTGGTTCCACTAGTCTTGCAGGTCAAACATTCAAGGAAGTATTACAGTAATAGCATGCTAATACCTGTAGCATCTGACTCAGAATTTACATGGGTTTACTACAACTTTTATAGGCACTCTGGGGAAGGCTTTAATGAACGTGTATGTAATACAATATATATATATACCTTATGAAAGTATATATACAGACATCATGTCTTCTCATGAAGAACACACCACTCAGGGTTTCTAGACCTCACCCTGATACAGATGTCAATGCAATGGATCTACCTCTCTAATCAAAGTCAGCTGGGGGATATAGCTTCGCTTTACTAAACTTAATTCTACAGCTCATTTTAATAAAAGTAAAAACATCATCAATATACTTTCATATCTCTTGTCCAAGAAAAAGATAAAGAAAATAATCCATCTTTGGATAATATTATATTATCAATCTTATTTCCTATATTTCCTATTGCTTGTGAAGATTATTCAATACTGCAGATACATTCTGGCTTTGGAAAACACTCAAATCATGTCACAGAATCTTATGCAATCTTTGATTTTTTGCTATCACAGGAACACAATTTTAAGAGTGCCATACAGTTACACACATTGCACAAAGCCTTCTGCCTGGCTCACATTTCTTAGTTATGCACGATACTTCCATCTTCATGTTCTTGATATGCACTCCCCCCACCCAAGTACTAGGGACATAAAACTTGCCATGATATGTAGTCCAGAGAAGCTATACAAACACAGAGACTCACAACTTCTCTCCCATTAGCATCTCCCCACTGCTAACACTGGCTTTAGCTTATTACAAGTGAAAAAGACCATAGTTGTTACAAAGCAGTACATGAGAAAAATGAAAAGTCCACAAAAGTTTATTTCAAGCTCAGTTTTACAGGAAAAAAAACCACTAGAGGGAGCACTGGAATAACACCAAAGTTCTGCCATGAAGTGAGAACAAAAAAATGGATTTCCGTATTAGTGCCAGAATGAACAAGGTAAGTAAAAAAAAGCTCAAATAAAGTTAATTTCATGTTTTTAACTGGCATTAGCCTGCTTTTTGCCAGTGCATAATACAAGTTTCTAGTGACAGAGCTTGAAAGTATTCAAAGTACCTTTGTACAGCAAGGATTTGATGGTGGGTTTCTTTTGTTAATCAAAAAGAACTAAGATGGTTTTTAATTCTCTGAGATACATACAGCAATGTTTCAGCTATACACAGCATAAACTGAACAAGAAAATAATTAAGCCACAACACCAGCTTTGACCTGCTTTGATCCTGAATTCTTGTAACAAAAGCTGTTTCTTCTTCATCCAGCATATCCCCAAGACATATTACAAGAGCAAAGATGACAGACACACATGCATTAAAACCTAAAAAATTCTAATTTAAAATTAAGAGTTCCCTTTGACACTGAGTTTGTTTTTGTATTTGTGGGGGTTTTTATTCTGTCTGTACATCAGTTTTTAGAATTCTCAGAAGACTTAACATTCACACCCAAGTCAAACAACAACATAAAATAAGGCAGGTTCAGATAAGTTATCTTCAGAATATCCATTACCTGCATAAATTAGTTTTTGGCCAGCTACTGGAAAGGCATCTTTCCCCCTTTCTGATTCAATCTTCTCTTTCAGTGCCTTCACCTAAAGCACAAAAACAGTCTTAATGAAAATAAAGTTCACAGTACAAACCTAATTAAGTATACTTTTAAATACTGAAGAGCAGTTTCAATTATGCCTTGATTATGTTACATTTATCAGTCTTCTGAATATGTCACTGTAACTACTTTGCAGAGCAACATGTCCCTTTTCCAAGTAGTCTCCTGTGCTGAATCAAATTAGGTAGTTAATTTTTTTCCATGAGAAGTTATTAGTATGAGTGTACAACATAGTGAAAAAGTAAATTAAGAAATTTGGGGAATAAAAATGTTTTCATCTCTTGACCCATTTGCCCTGTTCTTTCCCTGAATGCAGACGGCACACCAGCTAAAAACAGAGCTGAAGGTTTCCATCATCATAACCACATTTCAGGGAATGCCTGGGTTTGTTTTGGTAAGATCACCGTGACATTCAACCTTGAAGTCCCCATATGAAAAGACTTGAGCAAAATGTTCAGATGCTTATCTTACATAAACTGCTTCCAACTCCTCCCCCTCCACCACAATTTCTGGAGCTTCGTACAGCAATTCCAAGCCTACACATTTACTTGCTTGCATGGACCACTGATGCATCATCCACAGTTTCACAGCACCAGTAGCTCAAGTGGCTCTGCTAGTTGTCATGTGTAAGAATGCTCTCAATTCTCCAGAAAGACTCCATAATGCTGTCCTGAGGAGGTAAAGCAAGCTCCTGTAAAAGCATTGCTCTACTGACACATCTGCAACCATGTTTTAAGATAAACTGCCTGCACACACAGTCAATTCTTGCTTTCTTGCTGACACTTCCAGTATACACAAAACAAAGACAACCAATCTGTTAAGTTTATTACTACAAGCTAACACCACCTTCTAAATGTTTTTTGGTTGGGTTTTTTTTCTGAATATTCAAAAAACCTTTTTCATAAAGCTGCGCAAGGATACAGAACGCAACATATTGCTTCCTCCTATGGAACTAAAAAAAATAGGGAGCCAGCTCTTTTTCCCCAGCAGATGAAGAAAGGATGCTCTTGGCATTTTTTTAATCATACATGCCATCCCAGCATCTGCCAAATGCTTTGGAGTTAGTCTCCAACCAGGCAGTTGCTTTCCCACAGCAAAACTAAGAGAGGCTCACTACCACCCCTAAGTCCTGGAGACAGTCAAATTTGACAGTGATTTGCTGAAAGCATCATCATTCTCGTGCATTTATTTTACAACAATCTGTCCTATCCTTGGATTTACATTTATTTATATTTTCTTGAAAATTAAAAATATAACTTGTTAATTCCTCCCCAATTTTAAGGGTGGAAGTCACTCATGTTGCAACTGAAAAATCTCCTTCACCACAGATAAAGGATTTTTTTTTCCTAAACTTTAATAATAATACTGTCTAATACTTCACACAACTTCAGCTGAAGTCTTACATGCACTAGGGTAAATTAATCCCTTGAACCATGTCAAAAACCTGTTATGTTTCCAAATGTCTACTTTTTAACACCCTCCTCGTGTATTCTTATGCACTTGTACCAGTCACTCAAAGATAATGACTCAGGGCTACTTCTTTTATACACAGCTACCATGTTTATCATAGAGTTGTAACAAATATTGCAATGTGACTAACATGTATAATCTATTTTGAGGGAGAAAATTAACGTTTATTTCATGTCCACTGCATCAATCAAGGTACTGGCTTCAAATGTCTACTTCAAATGTCTTCTTCATTTTCTATTGTTTTATTCCAGACAACAGTCTTTTTCCCACAAGGAACAAAACTAAGATGAGTTCTCTCCAACATAAATGTATAAACAGCTAGAAGTCTAGGTCAGGACACACTGAACATATATGTTGATTTACTGCACAATGATTAGATCTATGAACAGGAGTTAAAACATTTACTGTAGGAGGATCCAACAATTCATTTGCCTTTGCTGACCACCTGTGTGTAGCATTTCCCTTTATTATTACTGTGCTGTGATTGATGCATGCAAGTGACCTGAGGCACTGCCTTCTTCTAAAACCTCCCAAAATATTCCCTCTTCCATAAGCCTGCAACAAACAGGACTACGCTTTTCACCCCTTTGGCAGGTGGCATTCATCTCCAGACATAGGCAAACTTCCATTTACATGATGGGGCCAAGGGAATAAGAGAAAAAAATCTTTTCTGGGAATCTGTTCCAGTGTTTCACCACCCTCCCTGTACCAAATCCCCTCCTTACATCTACCCTTAACAGCCTGCTAAAATGTCTGCCCCCATCTTTCTTATAAGCCCCATTTGGCACTGGAAGGTTCTCCAAGGTTTCCCCAGAACCTTCCCTTCTCCAGACTGAACAATCCCAGCTCTCCCAGCTCGTCTCCATAGGAGAGGTACTCCACACCCTCTTAAGATCTTCATGGCCTCATCTGGACCAGCTCCAACAGATCCACGTCTTTCATATGCTGAGGACCACCAAGAACATGCAGACCCATGTTCCACAGGATTACACCTAGGAAAACGAACTCAGCAGACACAGGCAGTTTCAGCCTTGTTGGACATTCAGGTGGCTGTGCTTCAGCTAAACAGTCTCCTTCCACAATCCAAAAACTCTCTCTGCATATTAATACTGACATGATTTTTATTATTGTGGTTGTCTAGGTCACAACAGACTAAAGACATATACTAATTACTATGCAATAAGTGGATCCACGTGAAGGAGTTTGTATTTATTGCCTCAGTGAGGCAGTTATCAATGCAAATAACACCATGAGGTTACAGGACTATGGTGGTTCTGAACATAAAAACAAACTACAGGTTGACTCCTAAAGAACAGAGACAATCTTTGGCTAAAGCTTGCCAATACAGGGACCACCATTAACTTCTTAATTCTTGAAAAGACTGGAAATCCAGAGGAGAAAAGGCGTTACAGCTTTCAATGCTGGGCTTTATTCTCTGCCTGTATTCCTGCCACGTACATCAATCAGTTTAAGAACAGATTATATCCTAAATTGGAACACAAATTACTTCAGTTCTCCGGCTGACAGCTTACAAAAATCTAAAAGAAATTCAAGCTTAACATAACTGAGCCAATTTACAGTATTGTGCTATCTATGCCCAGGGAGATTGCCATTTGCAAAGGGACAGATCAATTACATAGGTCCCTTATTTAAATGGACATTCACTCTACTGCGAACTTTTGCCATCCAAAGATACCCAATATGTCACAGTGACTGACAGCAACACACCATGGGCTTCCAACTGCAAATTAAAAATTCTGTAATGTCATTCAAGTTACTCCTTTAAAACTGAAAATACACCAAACTAGTTGAGTAATTTCAAGATTACATTCAACAACATTTCAGAGCATTGCTTTACTGCTTTATAAAGAATACTGATTTAGATAAGGGAATCTTTAATATCTCAAATGAATTCAATGAACTGATAGCATCATACCTATTTAAAGGAACAAACAAAAGGACTTAAACCAACTCTTAACTACTAGACTCAAACCTGCAAGAAAATGCAGTCAGCTGCAGACTTCATCATTCTCATATTAGAGACAGAAGTTTAAGAAACACTCAGGCTAAAATAAAAAGTTCTTGTCTATTCTTCTGGCTTTCATCACTGCCTAGACTAGGAGGCCAGAAACACATCATTTGCAGAGGATACAACACTAATTCTCAGAACAAAGAAAGGAATAGATAAGATCAAATACATCAATTTTACTAGTAACATTCCAGTGGCACAGAATTTCCTCTTGTACTTCTAACTGGACTGACTGAAGGCATAGTGAGAAATAACTGTGCCATTAATTCTGCTAAGCAAAGAAAATGCATGACAGTGCAACAACCTGTATGTCAGACAGTAGTCTGATCCACCTTCATTTAGATTTAAACCACAGATGTTCCATTTTCAAGGAGGAATTTAAAAAACAAAGAGAGACAGAGGGAGAAGCCCTCTCAATGCTTTTCTGAAAAGACAGCTGTATCTTCCAGCTGCTGGTACCGTGAACTGCTGAAAAAAGCAACACCTTAAACTTTGCCTCTAGCAAATTAGGTTGCTGAGAACCTAGACTTCTGCACTGTCATCGGTTATTAAATGAAAATTAATTTTGGGGGAGCACACCTAGCACATTGACCTGTCAAACTGAGAAATCATCCACAGATTATGACTTATTTTTCTCATACAGATTCATAAACGAAACCTTCATGCTTCCTTGCTTTATTCAACCTGATTAGGGTTCAAAATGTATTTCAGTCCTCACCAAACCCCATTTTTCCTCTGCCCTTAAAAAAATTTCACAGCACAATAAACCAAGTCTGTACTTTATGGCAATATATTTAAGAAAGAGCATCAATTCATCTACAAACACTTTACCCTAAAGATTCAGAAACAACACACTTACAAGTAAGATGACTTTCTTCTGTCCCTATGAATTTAGACATAAAACTCACCCTACTACTCAGAAACTGAAGGTAATGTCCTCAAGAATACATGCCATGAAATCTGTTTAATTGAGAGCTACAGCTAATTGACTTCTAACTGAAAAACTGAGGTCTTCCAAAGAAACACCAGTCATCAACTGCATCCCAGACAGGCATCTAAAAATGGGTTTCATGAAATGACCAGTGCTGAGTTTCCCAGTTGCTCCTTGCAGTCACTTTTTGCCAGCTACGCAAGCAGAGCACCCTGGCTTCCATCCAGGCAAGCACTCCCCATTGATCACATGCCCTTCCCCTTCCCTCTCACACATCGATTTTTATTTCTTCTACCTCATATAAATGCTAACACAGAAGAGGCAAAAATCATCAGTTTATTCAGAGACTCATTTCATAGATCCTAATATAACAGTGAACAGTGTACTTTCATCAGTTTTAATGTATAATTACATAGGCAACATAAATTGCTGAATTTCTTGAGATGTTGGGAGTAACTGAACACAAAACTGGAAAGTATCTCTTCTGACATCAAGCCACAAACCCATCTTCCACACCACAATCTTCACCAGATCTGATGCACCCACAGACACGGCTGTTCGCCACTTCTATCACGAGGCTGCTACAAAGTTTATCTCTGGTATTTGAAGTCTTCCTAGTTTCAAGCCCAAGTTAATTCACAGACTATTAATATTGATTTGTTCTTACGCTGATGTTACTATTCAACCATGAGTAGCCTTCCTGCATCCCTTGGTGCTTGCCAGTGTAAAATATTTACACACTTTCACTCAAACTTGTGAGCTAACCTAAGCAGGTCTCCTTTAGTTTCCTTTCGTGTTAGAGTCAGTTTTCCACAGACTCCAGGCACCTCTTTCCAAAGGCAGAAATTCATTGCCTTGGTGGCCAGCATGCTTGAAGCAGAATAGCATCACTACTCTTCCTGGACATTTCAGGCTCTATGGTCTTCAAGGCTTCACCTTTTAAAGAACCCAATTCCAATTAATCTGTCTTGCTCATTTGAGAGTCCTTTACCAAAGTCTGACTCTCAATTAGGCAGCCAGGTACTAATGGTAAACTTTGTGTTTGTCAATGTCATCGTGTTTCTGTCGACTTGTACTTAAATTTTAATCAAATTAAAGGACTATGAAGAGATGGATCCCAAGACGAACTCTGAAAGATCCTCACTAGCAACCTACCTACTGCTGAACTGCTTCTCTTTGAGAATAAATGCCGCACAGAGGGTTTTTTCTTTTATTCCACCTTACAATTCTCTACCACTCTTCATCTTTTTCTCTAGTAGGCTAACAGGTTTCTCCCAGACTTTGGGAAAAGTCTCATTTAGACAAGAACAAAAGCTTTTATTCCAAACAGCTTTGCTCTTTTCCTCCTCCCTGAGGGAGGGCATCATAGTCCGAAAACTTTTTTAGAATTTCGGCTTAACATCACTGACTTTTCTCCTCCCACTGCCTTTGCAAAAATATTTACCACATGTTATACTGCTATATACTCTAACACTGTTCAGAGTCAGGCGAGGACAATACAGCTGTATAGACAATAAACCTGCTAATGAAGCAACAAACTCACCAGCACAACAGGTTTTACTACCCTTAATCAAACTCCATGATCAGCAACTGATTAATGATGAATATTGCGCCTACTACTGAAAACACACAGAGGATAAGAAACTAAGCTCATAAGTCAATGCTTTACAGTACTTTTATGTACTTTTACTGGTAAGAACACTTTTGGTTCCAGCTACTTCTTTCTACAAATTATAAAAACAGGTTCTTCTGGCACAAAACTCCATTTACAGTGTTCTTTTATACTGTCTTTCTAAGCAGGACATTCATATTTAGTCAGAAGGCAATCATGGTGGTTACATGAACACATCACTGCCCTACTTCAGGCCTCAAAGGCATAACAGATACAGTAATTGGGAAGAACCGCAGGAGAGGAAGAACCCTGTGAACCCAGTCAGGTTTACAAGCTTACTAAGTGCCTGGAAAAAAAAAAACCTGTTGTACTCAAACACAGCATCTAGAATTACTCCAGCATTTAAAAACAGTCAGGATAAAGCATTCATACGCTCCTTTATTTACGTGCTGTATTTACTGTTGCTGAAGTTTGCATACAAAGAAAGAAGCATCACTCTCTGAAGAAAAACAGTCTGGAACTGTCAAGGTAAAAATCCCAATTTAGCCTTGACATTTATTTTCTCTGCAATTACCTCTACCTTTCTACTTTCCTCTACAAAACAGAGCTCATCTACACACAAGTGAAATTTAGAAGTCTAGTAGTTGTTACGCAATGACCAGAGATCAACAAAAATAATTTCTGATCTCAAGGCTGGTCTCCAGGCCTCCACACACTTCTGCCCTGCATTTCAAAACTGATCTAAGCCCTGCCTGAAAGAGGATACGCTGGGGCCAGTTTTTTGATGCAAAATGTTGACTAAAAGAGCTGCATTCATGCAGCTTTGTACTAATACAGGAACACAAATTTCAATCTAAAGCAGAGCTTTCAGGAATCTGCAGCTTAAAGAAAAGAAGCAAGATGGACAGTCCCTCTGAAGCCACAAAAGCTTGATTTAGGAAGAAAGCTGACATTCTGAGCAGTGACTCTTGCATGGTCTTGTTCATCCTTCTGTAGCTTTGGGCAGACAATTTTTACAAGAGGCATATTCCCCACAAACCAATTTACAAGTATAAAAGTGACACCATTGTTTGAGTGTGAAGAAAACTGACAAGCCATTTCGATCCATTCTAAAAAGACGCTTAAAAAACCCTTTTCCAACACTGCCTGCTGACCAGCCAGTTGGACGGGTGCCACTGACACAAAAACACAGGGAAAGACAGAGGAAGAACCAAGAGTCAATGTGTAGATAACACTCTGTGTGCTCACAAGCCCTTCCCTCTCCTCTTCCAGTTCCTTTGGTGCCCCATGCATCCTTACAGCCTCTAGGTAAGATATGCTGCACACCACCATGTCCTGTGAAATAAACAGAGATTTGTTTCACTGCATCCGCTCCACCCACAGGAACCCGACCAAAGACACAAACCTTGGTGGGAGAAAACATTGCCAGCCACGGCCTTCAGCACTGTAAATTTACAACTCCTTTCTCACACCTACAGATATCCTTTTCTGTGTTTCAGGAATTCAAAGAAAATATTTTTGAAACATCTGTGAGTAAACACAGACATTTATGCACCAAGACTGCAATGGGACTCCAGACAGGAGCAGGACCATCTCCTCATTTAATCAATTTTAATTAAAATGTACTCTCCACTTTCACCAACTTTCAAAGGGAACACCTTCCAGCCTGTTGTTATCCTTATCAAGGACAGATACCCTTGCTTTCCAGTCCTATCTGCAAAACAGACCTTAAATAGAATCATCCTTAAGTCTATACAAGCTCTACATTTAACTTCTCAGTGAACTGGCCACCTTGGGAATGGTAACCCAAGCAAGTTCAGATTTTGAGAAATACAGCACATAATACTGCCAAATTATTAGAAGTACAAAGCTAACCTTTCTTTGCTGACAGCTAAACTGGGTAAGAACATTCTCAATAAAATAGTTGAAAAATTATGCATGGAACCATGGCATTTGAAAAATGGGTAACATGTAAAAACATATTTGAATATGAATAAAATAATTTTAGTTGTATTAAGTAATTTATTATATCTTATATTTTACTTTATTATTTTAAAAAATTGTCATCCTGCCCAAATTTCTTTGGAAATTATATTTAAAACACTAGCTAGAATTTCAGGAAAATATTCCTGAACATGTGAAAGCCTAGCCTTCTGCAGCCAAGAATCAGAATAACTTCCTTGCTTGAAAATCGTAACTCTAACCAGGACACAGAAAAGGACTATCCACCAAAGAAAAGCAGTAGAAAAAGCCCCTACCGAGTTAATTAAACAAATATGAATTATAACAGACCATAACCCCAAAATGCTACAGTCTGAGAAGAAAGTATGAAGACAATGAAAGGAAAGAAGTAGCTACTCTTACTCCAGTGATCTCTGAACTTACAATTTTGCAGTCATGTATCAAACCACAAGCAGCAAGTACAAGCCCCTTAAATTCACACGTCCTCTGCCTGTGCAAACACACATACACACAGCCCCCAATAATAAAATCCTAAAGAGAAGTAAGAAAAACAAAACAATCCTCCAGAAGATTAAAATACCCATTGTACAATCCAAAGAGCAAACTAGAGAAAAATACCAAGACCTGAAACAGAAAAGCATCTCTAATCTAGAAGGGTACTTCTGAATTTTGAAGTGAGCACTCTTCTTCTAACCACTAAAATGATAAACTCCCAGAGAAGTACAAAAACAATCCTCTTACCCACAACTGCTGTAGAATTAACCTGCACTGAAACACATGTAAGAAGGAAGTTGCCAGGAGCACATTCACACTCATTCACAACTTACAAGCTGGAGTCAGCTTTCACCATTTCACTCAGTGATAGTCCCTGATTCTTCCAGAACAGTTATAAAGTTAATTCTTCTGACACAGTAACATTAGCATCCAGAAATCTCCATAAACACATTTAAATAAAGCATACACATACTAAGGACACACCAGAACACAGCAGAAGCTCAAACATCCAAAACTAAGTGTTCTGCTGACATGGTGTTAATCAAGCTGGCTTTTTCCTGGGTGTTCAAGTGCTGTGGTAGAACAGTGAAATGTGAAAGCCCATATTATGTGACACAGAGACTGCAGCCAAAAGACTGCTGACATCCTGAATATTCCTTGCACTTCTCTGCATTTTGACAATCAGGTTTTTAGGTTAACAGCACAGGGGGAGCTGAAAACGAAAGAGGACAGACTTTACTTTAGCCTGGTGTTTCACTTTCAAAGTTAAGAATGTTTGTTTTAAGATTTTTAAAACTCTGCTTCATGTCTATATAGTGATAACTACAACAGAAGTGCTACATTTAAAGCTTACTTTGTCAGCACTGTCACCTCAGACAAGCGATGTGGCTACACAGGTCTGCATCAATGGCAGACAGTACTTATTATCTGCTCCTAACACAATGTTTCACATATTTACTTTCTCACAGCCAACAAAAAGAAGCAACAGCTTGTGCAGATGGATATATGCTTTCATTTACCCTGGTTAAGTCTGAAGGCTCAAACCCTGAGTGGCCCCACTCAGGACACCAGAATGACCACAACGGGCAAATCCACCCCTGTGTGGAGCTTGATGGGTGTATCACAAAACTTAAGGAAAAACAGCCAGGCTTGAAAAAATTTCATTTGATAACAGTTTCCCCCAATAATAGGGCCTCAGGCTAAATCTTTTCATCTTCTTTAGTCAGTCAGAGTACCTGACAGTCTTTACCCAGTGCTTTGGTAAGCAAGACAGCTTCAAGTATAGTTTTTACTCACTCTAAATACTCAGTTGGCCAATGTTTTAAAACACAGCCAAACCAAAACTAGAGTCACACTACTGAAGGCAAGTTTAAAATTCAACTGTGTGATTTAATAGGGAAAAAAAAAAAAGACCAGCTGTTTGTGCAAAAAGCTAATTAGCAAGGCTAATTAGTTATTAGGAATTATGTTGCTTCAAATTCTTACTGGAGGTTGGTTTAAATATTCCTATCAACAACAGCTCTCAGTTACAAGCATTAAATCTTGTCAGAATGCTACCTTACACAGTAACATCAAATTTCTCCAGATTAATTTAGTACTGAGAGTAAGGGGAGAGATTGCTAGGAACACAAAAGCAATTTTACAGAACCAGAACCCAACTTCAGAGCAACAGGTTTCCTGTTGGTAACTACAGGCAACTACATGATTTTTGGCCTTGTCACAGCATAGGGCAGAAATCCAAGTAAACAAGCCTACCTTTGAGAAACACACACATGGTACAAAGACTAAAAGTAATGTTTCCCAAACTACATGAAACATGTTTTAAGGTCTCAGGAAATTAATCTAAGAAACTAGTGCAATTAGCTAAAATTTGTGTATTCCAAAAAACCTGACTGAGAACTCCAAAGCATACACTTGGAGTATGCTCCTCAGCATATTTCAAAGTGTTTTCTGGTTTTAAGACTCAGTTTGTAACTGAAGGCTCAAAGCTGAACTTCTCTTTACTGAATTCTCTGATTTTTAACATTTCTATCAGTAATTTCTTCATAATTTTCTAAAAAGTGTGCCACAGAAAGTCGAACATGTTTTTCATCTCTACAGCTAATAATATGATCAAGTCTTTACCCTGCTCTTTTTAAAACAAAGTTCTCCTCAAATTTTACCAGATTTCCTGTCTTACCACCCATTCCTGGCCAAAACCTGAAGTTATGCTCATGAGGAACATTTTTATTTTGAGCTACTGTAGCAGCTACATTTATAAACAGAGGGTGCATTCTCATTTCCCACAATCCAACATGTAGTCATTATATTCTGCTGTCTCATAAACTGCTGGTGAGGGCTTTGACTGGCAACATTCCTTCAGTCCTCTCCTTGAATTTACTTCCCAGGACCTTACCAAATGCAAGAGAAAAAAAAAAAAAGAAAAAAGAAAAAAAAAGAGAGTTTTCTC
>VWYO01013873.1:161979-173738 GCA_013400275.1 Rhadina sibilatrix | reverse complement strand
AAAAAAAAAAAAAAAAAAAAAAAAAAAACCAACTTGGATTGCTTTGAGAGAGATGTGAAATTAAGCCAAAGACTTAGAAAGATATTTTGGTGGCAAATGCATACGATGATTACTTTTGGATTCTTGCTTCCAAGTAACTTGATCTCCCTGGTGCACTTACTCCACCTTTGTGCTGCCGTAGCTTTGCCCTCCTTAGCTCTTTTTGGTTGTCCCTGATTTCCCAGGAACTGCTCTTTACCAGTACCTGTTCACAGCTGTGAGCACACTCCTGGGTTCAGGGACTCTGATTGTTACAGAACCTGTTGTAACAATATCGATGTGCATGTCTGCGTGTTGTCATCTCAGGTTATGTGCATGTCACCTCTCCAGCCACAAAAGAAGTCCCTGCTGCATGATACTGCAGTTTGTCTACTTATCTTGGGAAAAATGTCTGTGGTTTTCAGTGGCAAACACTGAGGCAAAGACTCGAGTCAGTGCTCTTGGTATGTCAGATCAACCTCTGCACTAACATGCAGTAAGTGCACACACCCTCTTTCTTACCTGGGTCATCCCACTGTCACAGATATCTGTATGCAATTAAGGCTACCCATCAATATTATTGCCGTAATTTTTACAAGTCCTACCCAGATTCTAGGGCTGATGGCAGATAAAGGATGTGAAGGTGACTCTCACCCCAAAGAACTGTTTAGGGAAGCAAGGGGTGAAATGGTGCTTGCAAGAAAGCAGCACATTCTGTTTCAGACCTTTTGGGGTGGGTGCAGACTTTTCAAAAACAGGAGAGCAGTCACAGAAATGACCTGAACAAAGCCCTGAAGGCATAGAAAGCAACTTGTTTTGGCTGTGTTGAACTGGGAGGAGGAGGCATGCAGAGGGCAGTATTCCAGGCAGATGCCTGTAAATCTGGATAACAGAGGCAATGGAAGGAAGAGGCAAGATTTCGAGCTTGTGGTGGTGGTTAGGAAGAGTTGCTACACAGGTAGATGTGTAGAAGAGCTCCAGAAGGGCAGCACAGCCTGTGGGGAACTTGGGATCAAGTAGAGCACATGCTGGTAATGGAAAGGTGACAGGCAGTAGCATGACCTTATCCTTAATGAAAGGCAGCATTTTACACTTATTTCACAATAAGTGACTTATCCCTGAAAAATGCTTCAAATGCAGGCTTTTCCCACTGGCTGTGGATGTGAAATAGAAATTAATTAATGTGAGGTGTGCTAGGCTGTAGAGTTTACTTGCCACTAGGGTGAGATTTTCCATTCAGTTGACTGGTCTTTGCTGTTCCACGTCTCCTTGCAGATCTCCTACTGGCTTTCTCTGTATCACAAATTAGTTGAGAACGTCAGTGGACCTTTTGTGAGCGCTGAACCAACTGCAAGCATGTCTCTGGAGCAGGTGAACCTCTACTTAGATTCCAGTTTGCAGTAACTCATTAATGCACCCTTAATCTTATTCCTCATGCACTCTGGAGCTTTATCTGCCTCCTGTTGGCAGCACTTTTGATACAGAAATAATTTGGGAGTTTACTTGCACTTGCACTGTGAAACTGCTACCACGGTTCCTCAATCATGCTCATTTATTGTGCAGGACTAACACTGAAGCAGGTTCACACTGTTTGTCACTATAGTAAAGAGCAGCTGTGCAGGTTAATCAGCTAATTAAAACAGTGAGGTATTAGGCAGTGACCATGGAGGCAGTGGTTACACGCTGCAAGGTGGTTGTAACTACTTCAGCCACTACCAGCTACAGGAAGAAGAGGGTCTGGATCTTGCTTTTCCTTGGGTTTATCTGTAATCTCTCATGTCTGCATGCCTCATGGTCTGAAAAAAAAAAATAGAAAAAAAGATCATCTATAGGGGCTGGATCCTTCAGTCTTAGGGAAATCTCACTCTGAAGCAGTGGTACTGCCTTGAATGAGGGAAATCACTTGCAGTTTCAGTAGCACTCTGAGAAGCATGGAAACTCCTATTAGAGTTTCATCAGCCCTTGGACACCATGGATGTTAGCACTGAAGTCTGCAGAGAAGAACCTACAGTTCAGTTTTGTTGCCACACTGATGGAAAGTTAGTATGAGATGAAAATGAAACCCAGTCTTTATTGATAAAAGGGATTAAAATTTCTTTTATGCAGGGTTCACACTTGAGGTCTTTTATTTTGAGAGCTATTGCTTTTCTGTTGTTAATTTTTTACCCTGATTGACACTCAAGCAGCTGCCAAGGATATTTGGAATTCACTATAAAATAACAGCATAGCAAGTGCATTAGACTATCATCTTGACAGGCTTATATATTTATTATGCTAATTATGTGGGTATAGTAATTGTATTAGGAATATCTAGATATATTCCATCAGTAAAATCAGTACCAAGTATGGAGAAACCACAAAAGATTTCTCAGCTGACTCTAATCTGCAAATTTTCCTTAAATGTATAATGAATATTCTCATTCAGTTGCAAAACTTTTCCTTTAATTCATTTCCTTTATGTAGAGATTTAGGAGCAGTAGCTATAGTAAGTGCATGAACTTACTAATTTGAAATCACTGTTAATTTATTTTATTTATTATACTTATTTAATAAATAAATATAAATATATTTATTTATTTATACCATTTATTAAGGAAGTAAGGGACAAGGGGTGGGGAGGGGAATCTCTTGCTGTCGTGTTGGTGTCATTTTGCAACTGCAGGAAAGGAGGTTTGCCAAGAAAGGCCAAATGGGACTTGAAGTTGAGTACCAGGCTGCATAGTGCTCCTTGCCCCAAGCATTTCAGAGAAGCAGTCATCTTCCAGGATTGTAATAGCCTTGGCTAGTGACTCTGGAAGTTTATCCCAGAAGTGTCACTGCCCTGAACATACCATTGATTCGCATTGGAATCAAACTCTTTAAATCTGTGTGTGCAGAAATGACTTGTCACCTAGAACAGGGAGGTATTGAGTTCTGTAAGCGTCAAGAGAGTTTATCTGGAAATGAAAAAATATTTTACCCATGAAAAGCTTCCTTATTTAATTACTGGTTTCTTTGGAGTGCCAGAGAGCTGAAACAGAAGGAAATAAAAATGCTTGGGACTTGACAAATGCATCTGAAGATAGTTATGTGATGTCTGTGTCTGTTAGCAGGAAGGGCTGCTGTGGCTCTAGCGGGGTTTTACAGTGTTTCAGAGTGCAGACTCTTTGCCAACTATTCTAATATTTAGGCTTTGTTTGAGCTTCTGTCCTGTCTGTGTCCCTGCCTGTCCTGTAATAACAAGGACAAACGGGAGCCGGAAGCTGTACATTGTCCTCCTGTGATTCTGCAGAGCTGCTGTGGAAAGGCCAGACATCTAAATATTCCAAAGCAAGACCAATAATTGCATGAGCCATTAGAATGGCAAATACTGCAGCCAGCCAGGGCAGCCCATTGCTATTGACAGTTGTCACAGGGTGAGTCTTCCCAGCTCCGGAAGGGGGTTGAGCAGGTACAGAATGGATTGTTGAGTGCTCTATAAAGAGTTTCTAGGAAAATGACGTCAGGAATCATCAGCAATTAATCTGGAACATCAATTCCAAGAATAATATTTATCTGAAAAATAGTGAATCAAATCCTACAGGTCTAACTGGGCCTACTATGAGTAAATTAGATCAGTTTATTTTTGTGTGAGTCATTAATCATATGGCAGTCATCACTGTGGTTATCTGAAAGCATTTTAATTTAATCAAAATGCAGTTAAAACTCATATAAACAAATTTGGCCTAAGCTGAGCAGCCAGACACAAACCAATCTTTTCCAGTGTGGTGTAAGGAGTTAAACACCAAAACAGATCTTTCTACAGAGACCTGACTATGGATTTTTGCATTACTGGATTTTCAGCGTGCCTTTCCAATACTTTGCTTTCTGTACTGACTGCCAGATAAAAGAGAACAATATACTGTGCTCTGAAGCTTTTGTCACAGTGTTCATAGGTTGTACAGGCCATCTGCTGTGGAGTAATGTGGCTGCTGTAGTACATTGCTTTCCCAGCATATGTGTAACCTGACAGCTGGGGAGTGTGAGCCCTCTGGATTCACTTGGATGTGTAGTTACTCTGTCTACATAAAACCTTGTGTAAAACAATACCAACTCCTAGGTCACAGACCACAACAGCATTGTAGTTGGCACAGATATGGGGAACCTCTACCCCAAACTTTTACTTGGAGGAGAAGAATGGATTCCGGGATGAGTTCAGACCCTGATCCTCAGAGCTTTGTCCAGCCAGACTTTGAAAGCCTCCAAAGATCCCACAGCCTCCTCTTGCTCCTGCTATAGTGTATAATTATTCTAATTTTTTCCTCTTCTAACCATATGTTGAACTTCTCTAGTTTCTGCTGATGTCACTGTCTCTTGCCCTCCTGCCAGGGAGTGTGCTTCACTGGGAAGACCCTGGCCCCATCCACTTTATCTCATCCCCACAGGGACAGGGGCGTACTGCCCCAAACCATTCTCTGTCCCATGTTGAACCAGCTCCAGCTCCACAGACCTTCCTCTCACGGTGATTATTTCAGTCCCACAGTTCCAGTGGCCTCTTCTGAGCCCTTCTGTTATTTTGGTTCTGCTTGGGACTCCAAACAGGACACAGTGCCCCACTGAAGCCTTGTGGGTGCTGAGCAGAGGGGATCACCCTTGCCTGCCTTTCTGCACCCTGGAGAGAAAATAGACACAAGTCTGTGGGACCCAATGAGATAGATCCTAGAGTCCTGAGGGAATTGGCTGATGTTGCCAAGCCACTCTCCATCATATTTGAGAAGTCATGGTAATCAGGGGAAGTTCCCATATACTTGGAAAAAAGGAAGCATCACTCCTATTTTTAAAACTATGAGAAAGGAAGATGCAGGGAGCTACAGACCAGTGAGCCTCACCTCTATGCCTGGGAAGATCACGGACCAGATCTTTATAGAAGCAATGTTAGGGAACATTGAAGTCAAGGAGGTGTTCTAAGATATCCAACACAGCTTCACTATGGGAAAATTGTCCCTGCCCATCTGGTGGCCCACTGTGAAGGGGTGACTGCAATGGTCAGCAAGGGAAGACTGACCAGTGTCATCTACCTGGATTTCTGTAAGGCCTTTGGTGAGACCTGGGTTTGAAGAGTGTAGGATTCAGTGGAGGCAGCCAGAAGAGTTGTGGTCAATGGTTCCATGTCCAGCTGGAGGCTGATGATGAGTGGTCTCCCTCAGAGCTGTGTCCTGGGACTGGGGCTCTTCAATACCTTCCTAAGTGACACAGATAGGAAGAGCAGGGCCACTCTCAACAGATTTGCAGCTGGCACCAAGCTGCAGGTACAGTGACACACCTGAAGGATGGGCCTAGCCAAAGGTACCTGGACAAGCTCAAGAATGGGGCCCAAGGGACCCAATGAGGTTCAACAAGTCCAAGTGCCAGGTGCTGCACCTGGGGAAATCCCAGACAGGAGACTAGGAGAAGTCAGGAGAGCAGCCCTGTGGAGAAGGACTTCAGGGTTCTTCTGACAGATATAAAGATAGACATGAGCTAATGGTGTGGGCTAGCAGCCCAGAGAGCCAGCTATACCCTAGGCTGTACCAAAAGCAGTGGAGGCAACATGTCAAGGGAGGGCATTCTTCCCCTCTACCCCGTCCTCATGAGATGCAACCAGGAGAGCTGCATCCAGTTCTGGATTCCCCATCACAAGAAAGATGTGGACCTCTTAGAACCGGTCCAGAGGAGGCCACAAAGATGCTCAGAAGGCTGGAGCACCTCTGCTAAGGAGAGGCAGGCTGAGAGAGTTAAGGTTGTTCAGCCTGGAGAAGTAAAGTGAGATCTTCACACCTTCCAGTACCTAAAGGGGCTACAAGAGACCAGAAGAGAGATTTTTTTACAAGGGTATGTAGTGATAAAACAAGGGGGAATAGCTTTAAGCTGAAAAAAGGCTGATATTTGGAGCAAAATCTTAACTCAGATGGTAGCAAGGCCCTGACACAGACTTGACCAGAGAGGCTGTGAGTGCCCTGTTGGAAGTGTTCAAGGCCAGGCTATATGGGGCCCAGAGTTACATGATCTAGTGGATGGATGGCATCCCTGCTCTTGAGGATGGAGGGGAGGGATGGAACTAGATTTTCTTAGAGGTCTCTTCCAACGCAAACCTTCCCAAGATTCTATGAAAATCTCCTTGTGGGAGGAGTCAGGGTAGCCCAGAGGGCTGGCTGGAAGTGCTGAGATGTGGGGAAAGCCTGTGGGACTTTGCACTGCAGCTTCTCAGAGAGACCCAATGAATCTTCTTACCTCATGTGCCTGGAGTTGTCTGCCCCAAGCCAGACCTGATGGAGCCCTGGGAATCATAGAATCATCAGGTGCCTTCTAGGTGTACACAGAATCCTCAGGGATCTCCCCCAGGCCCCGTAGTCTCTCAAAAATGGGAGAGAATAGCCTCACACTGTCATCGACGACCTCACTCAACCCCCTTCAGACAAATCCCATTAAGGTCAATGGAATTGTATAAGACAAAATTTTCTAGGAGACCCCTGAGCTGAATGTCCTCTACTCCTGAAATTCCTCTGCTTCTTCATCCCTGCCTTTGGGCTAAAACACTTGGGAATAGTGTCAGTGGAAACTGAGATGAAGAAGGCACCAAGTACCTCATTTTTGCCTGCAATCACTGTCAATGTACTGCTCAACCCATTTGTAATAATTTCTTTACCTGATTTACTTCTTACATAGCAGCAGAAGCACTTGTTGAACCCTGGCTTAGTTTTGGTTTTCATACCTCTGCATACCTCAGCAGAAATAATATAATCTCTGTCATAACCTCTCCTAACTCCCACTGTGCTTATACTGGTTTTTGGTGTGTTTGTTTGTTTGTGGTTGGTTGGGGTTTTTTGTTTGTTTTTGTTTGTGTTTTGTTTTTGTTTGGGGTTTTTTGTTTTGTTTTGTTTTTTGGGTTTTTTTTTGGGGGGGGCGGTTTTTTGTATTGATGATTCTGCCATGAATTCTCTTTTTAGCCAAGCCAGCCTCCTAAAATATCTGTTGTGTTTTATTCTTGAGCATCAGCATGGACTTTTCTTTTGAACTCCTTTGCCCTTCAAACCCCACAAGAGTTGGCTCCCATAAAAGCGGCCTCACACCTACCTCTTCCCTGAGTAAGCCACCTCTTTCTGTCATGAAGTTCAGGGCTTTTGGCCTTCCTCTTCACCCTGGGCCCAGGATCTTGAATTCTTTTGTGTCTGGATCATTACAGTTTTGCCCTGACCAGTTCTTCCTTTAATTTTAGCACATGCAGACCAGCATAATCCCAGCTGGTACATGTAAGATGTATGTTATCCCTGACATCCTCCAGAAATCTCCCTAATGGCCTTTCCCTTGCTGCAGGTGCCAGTGAGCATGAATTTCCCCAGGAGAACCAATTTCAGAGATCAGAAACTGGACTGTGGCAGGAATATGGTAGTTCTGTGCCCACTATCTCAAATATAGAATGCAGGAATTTGAGACAGGGACAGCATATCAAATATGAGTCTCTATTTCCTAGAAATATCTTAAAACGTAATAAAATTGGGGATTTTGTTGTTGGTTTTGTGGTGTCGTTCAGTTCAGGGTATTTTATCTCTATTCATGTACAGTAATTGTACTACTCCTGGCTTACATTTTGTGAGACGAAATATGCCAAACTTCTGTAGTTTTGCCTTCTTTCTCAAAAATATTTCAGTTGTCATTCTCTGCAATTGTTCTGAATTGATTTAATCTTTCTTGAACTTGAGCTGGAGCCTACACAGCCTCTCACTAGTGTGGTTTGTGCTTCTGGATCTTGCTTTGCACCTGCCCTGTGGAACCACTTGACTCTCACAGCTCTGTCTTCTTAGTGACCTATTGATACATTTAGGACAGAGTTACACACACTTTCCTATCTCTTTCAGAAGTTTTCAACTACTGATCTCATGGAAATTCTTATTATTGTTGCCAAAGGGTTTGGAGTCTATACTGATTACATTTATATTCTTTCTTCCAGACACATCTTTTTCCACATGGACAGTGCTTTGAGCTAATACACTTAAATTTCTGCAAGGTGTTTCCACATTTTGCAACACTATCATTAAAGGAAACTCACAGTGAGTCCCTAGAGAATTACTCCTGAACTAAGATCCTTTCTCCGCACCTGCTCTTCCTACTCTTCCTGAAGTCAGCTCCTTACCTGCTGTACCATGATGGCACTGATGGCCATTCATGCCAGTAATGTTAATTGTTTCTCAGATGACCTTGAGTTACATAGATAATGTTCTGTCTGTGCAAAGAGCATCATCAGAATAGCCAGTATTTTTTGATGGCTCTTGATACTCAAGACTATTTTTATGTTTTGGATTGCTTCAGATGACTTGAGCTGAATGATGCTGTTGTGCCTAGACACTCCTAACACCCAAGTGGATGCACATACACACACACACACACACACACACACACACACACACATCCCTGTTCTGTACTTCCCTTTTGCATTGTCAGTGTCATTTCTTAGGAAGGCATCCACAGATATTTGCACGTAACTGCTACAGCAAGTGTTTGAATGCCAGTGGGGCAGCAGGTTCACAGGGAAGCACTGCCTTGCTTCATTAGGTGGCTGAGAAGCGTGCTGGGTGCTATCTTTAAGAGAGATCTGCACAGGTTCTTAGTTGGCTGCAGTACCTATTCCAGTTGAGCAGTACTTACCAGCCAAATTTCAAGGTTCAGCAAACACTTGAGCTAGGGCAGATGGAATAATTACAGAGTTGTGAAAGGCTGAAATGTAAAACAGATGAACAGGTTGTTCCCTCTACCTGTCAACCTTGGTGAGGGAAAAAAGTTCAGCTTCTAGGTAGCAGCAATCTCTTAGCTCAGAGGGGCCTTCCCTCTCTCCCAAAGCCCAGAATCATGCTCCAGACTGCAATGCACACTGCACTGTCACATCTTCAGCTAGTGTATTGTGTGTTTCTGATACTCAGCTTATCACCAGGACTCAAGTGCTCAGGCTGCACACACCAGGTCTGTGCAAAATACCTTGTGCAAGGATGATGTTACCAAGCAGTGCTGCAGAGTCTCTCAAGTCCACCTGGCCATTTCATAATTAGGTTTGGATCCCTGCTGAACCTCTCAGGTAAAGCCTTTCCTAGTGCTAAATGAGCCACCTTTAACTGATGTGCCATTTTCCATTGCAGCTCTTCTGTCTCTGAACTATAGTGAGGGATTGCAGTACACAAGAGGGTACAAGGTTTGGCTCCAGTTTCCCATGGTTACCACTAAAATCAAATATGAATAAAACAGAGAGCTGATTTCCTTGGGATTTAGTAGCATGTTTTTTCCTCTTTACTCTCAACTGACTGAAATATTTTCTTCTTTTCTTTTTCTGCAGTTTCCAACTGCAAGTTTAAGTGGTTCAGAGGAGTGAGTAGGTTGTCTGACTGGGGTTAAAAAGTCCTGCCTGCTAATCCTGCCCAAAGTAAATGATCAGCTAATGGTTTTGATTTTAACTGTATGTGGCTCAGTCCTCTCCAATGGGCAGACTCTGCAAAGCACAATGACTTGAAAATGAGCTTCACTTTTTTTTTTTTTTTTAATTAAAATGAAAGAGGAAATTAAATTACTGCCAGTGAGAACAAGAAATAACAGTCATTCACTAATTGTTTGTCAGAAAACAGGTTCAGTGAAGGGGAAAATCAAATTTGATCAGTATTGCTGGGTTTGTCTTCATACTTTCTTGGCTAAATAGTGTTTTCTGAGATCAAGGAGAGGAACAAACAACAGCAATTCTGTTTCAGGATTTATGCAGAGATCATTTGCATGTCAGGTTACAAATATTGGTAGTTACAGTGGCACTTCATTTCTGCTACAATTGTCACATACAAATAAGAGTATTAGAAGTGCAAGAAGCCTGAAAGGGACAACTTACTTGAGGTAAGAACTTTTAATGAACTGAGCATAAAGTCATTCAGGTTGAGCATAAAGGACGAACAACAGATCAGGCAAAGCAGGCAGACTTCAATCAAGCTTTGGTGAGACCCAATGGAGAGGTCATGTTGTCCAAGTTAGCTGGTACTGAGGAGAGAAATTAAAGGAGTTATCAGGAATTACAATTTTTTCTTTCTCCTGATCATTGCTGTTGCATGGTTGCTGTAAGAGAAAAGACTGAAAGGACCCTGCTTCCACAGATGTGCACACTTACAGAAAGGAAGAGAAGATAAGTAATAGAGAAAACAGAAAAAAAAAAAAACTGGCAGTGGAGCAACACTATTACATGTTCAATAGCACTTCACATTGAGAGGCAAAAGACCCAAACAACCACAACCCTCAGCAGTGTGCTGCTTCTTATAAGGGACAGGGCTTTCGTGTTTCCAGCTGAAGTACAAGAGACAGGCAGCTCATGTGACTTGCATGCTTATCCATGTACACATGCCACCCAATGCACTCAAGATGCATTAAACCTCTTCTACCTGCTGAGAGCAAGACAGAAGATGTGTCTTGTTCATGGAAACTCAAGTGATATTAGCCCCTGCTATTCAGCACAGCAGCCATGCATGATTGCTGCTGCTGGTTGTCATGGTTCAGGCTGCTCTGGGATCTCTTCAGAGATTTCCAGCATTGCAGAAGACACTCTTGCTATCCTTCTGGAGCAAAGACAGAGCAAGGGACCCTGCAAAAGAGCAGAAAACTGCGCAGACAAGACTGCAGTGGAGATTAATTGGCTTAGAAGGAAGATTCATGTCTGCATTCCCTAAGGAAAACAATTTTAAGAGCCAATGCTGCTCACCCCTACAGTGAGAATTTAATTGTAATATGATAAGTGCTGTTTTTTCCAATATGCACATGTTGACTGTATTGGGTTGAGAAAAATAGTTAGCTCGTGCCTCAAGTATCTGATTGCTGCTTCAGATAGGAGATTCCCAAATCTTACTGATCACTTACTGCACTGCCTCATTTTTTCGGCCGAGTGGCATTGCCATTTGCTCTCTGAAGTGAGAGTGTCACAGAAACCTTACTGCTTTGTGAATGTCACAGAATTTGTCAGAGTTAAAGTCCAAACTTGCACAGCAGAAATCTGGAGTCAGGTAAAATAGACTAGAAATCTCACTTTTGTGGGCCTTCAAAGGACATAAATTCCTTTGGAATCTTTTTTTCCCTGGAGTTTTATTTGTCAGTCTCCTGCCGTTTACAACTAAGATATAAATCTTAGACCATGTACTTGCAGTTTTGTTGTAGCTTCTTCTCATGTCTCATCTTTGAAGTGTAAGCATTCTTGTTTAAAGATAGACTTCTGTCCTAACTTTAGGATCCAAGCAGAGAGGTTAGTGTCTTGAAAGGAATCTTGCTGGAAAAACTTTTTCAAAAGCTGTGAAGTTGGTGCCCACTTCATTCTTTCTTGAGATAGTTATTCCCCCTTTGCATTGAATCAAGGTGTCAGCTTACTGTTTTACATCCTTCTTTTATACCTCTTCTTTTCCATTCCCTGGAGAGCTGCCGTGTCCCAAGACACTTTTGGAGGTGTTTTTTTTTTTTTCTAATTCTGCCGTCACTTTGTTAGGAACCGGAAGCTGGGAGGGCAGCCCATGCTCAATTTTCCATGTGGGAATGGCGAAGTGCTGCGTGGCTGTATCAGGATCACTGCACTCTTTTTACCCGGACAGCAGATGGCATCGAAGCTCCAGAAACGTCTGCCCGTCACCGCTCTCGCGGACCCTGATCAGGTTCTTTTTGGCTTCGACATCTTGGTAAAAACAGGATTATTTCAGTAGGCTTCCATTTAGCCTGCTGCTAACTTGGATAAAAAAAAAAAAAAA
>VWYO01013873.1:138256-161934 GCA_013400275.1 Rhadina sibilatrix | reverse complement strand
AAAAAAAAAAAAAAAAAAGTGCACACATTTATAAAATCCTTCTCCTGAAGCTTACCATCCTGGTAATTTTACTTTTCTCCTTCTGGATACTTACAGGAAATTTAAGAATTTCTCTTATAATGCTTTTAAGTGAGGATTCATTTTACTTCTCCTTTTAAGTCTGATTTCTCAAGTTTATTTTTTAGAATAATATCTGTTCCCCAGAAGTTTTGTTATTATGAATCGGTTAGAAGAGCAGATTTTATTCAAATGTATTAATCTTATTTCTAAAACGTATTACTTCCTGATGTTAGACTTTACAGTTTATGTATAGCATTCAATAATTTATAACTATTCAGTCCAAAACTGCTGCTTACATGTCTTAAAAAAACTGATACAAAAAGCCCATTGTGAATATATAAAGTCTAACGAATTCTGTTGCAAAATTGACTCTGATTTCTATACTTTGTAAGAAGAAAGGAATTTGTAATTATCACTTCAGTTCTTATGAAAAGTAAAGTATAACCCATTTGCTCCTTCATTTCCAGGATGGCAAAAGACAGCTAATTGTCTGTGTCTAATCCCACACACACTAGTCTTCATAGAAACTGTCTTGTTCCAAGTTTCTTTCCTAGGAAGCACTTTTTATAAGTGCAAACAGAACAAGAAGAAGTATTAAATTTGAATGGTTTTTATCCTGTTGTTCTTTTTTTTAGCAAAACCATTTTAACACTGCCAACAACATGAATATTAAATTAAACATGAGGGGGGAGTCCAAATAGTTCTGTTAGTTCAACAGAAGTTATGGATGGTAGGATATTTTTATTCAGAAATCCAGACAATAATCCTTTGGGGGAAAAAAAAAAGTATCGAGCCATTTATCTGATTAAAATATTTATGGGTTAAATAATTGTAGCTCATCCCTCATCATTTGTGGTACTCAAATATCTTTTTGTTTCTCTCTGATATGAAAATAAAATACATAAGAGAAGTTTAAGAAGTTAAGAGAAGTTTAAAAAGGGAAGTCCATTTGACCCTAAATAAGATAAGAAGCTAACCTTTTCTGGCAATGGGATTTCTCCTGACTTTCATAATTACGGATAGCTCAAGACTTACATAGACATTGGGGAATAATTTTTACCTGTTCCCAGTTTATCCATTGTAAATTCAGTTATTGATGTTGGGAAAACAGCAACATCTGGATCAACAACTTTTTACATCTCTCAGTGGCATGAATTCTGTGATAAAGGTATTTGTTAAAGATTTCTTAAAGTGTTACTTAGGTTTTGGGTAGTAAATTTTTTAGGTTATACAGGACATTCAAGTGTCTTCCTCTGTGATTGTTTTCCATATCATAAAAAATTACAGCTCGTATTAATTCTAATTCTATTGTTATTGACTCTACTCTTATAAACTATTCTAATTCTCTATTCTTAACTCTGTTTCACTGAGATTATCCATGCTGGTTAACAATAGGTTTCTTTCAGATATGTAATGTGACATAATTTATCACATTCTTAGTAAATAAATAATTTGTTGGCTGTTAGTAAGATTAATTTAATGCATATCTGCATGAATGTATGCTTGCATAACATATTTCCAAGAAGACAAATAAAACTCCTTGAATGATGCTTCAAAATATTTAATTTTATTTAATCACTTAACAGACATAATAATTTAATTGATACTATACCATCGAGGTAAACAAAAATAACAACTGTAGAAAACATACTGTGAAATGATGCTTGTTAAATATTGAATAAGTACTGAGGATTGCCAGGTTGAGTGATCATGTGGCTGACTCAGTATTCTGCTACCAGAAGTCAAAGTTTGCTCTCAGAACAAAATGCAGGTGTGAAAAAGAAGGAATGGCAGGTGGGGGGAATCAGTCTGAACCAGGTTTTCCTTCAGGCTGCTGGACAAGGTCTCACTCCTTGGATTCACTGCCAGCAGCCAGTGATCTGGGTGAAATCTTAGTGCTTTGTGACCCTGGCCGGGCAGCTCCTTGGCCTACTTTTCCAGGACACAGGGTTCACCAGCCAAGAGTGGTCAGAGAGCTCCATCCAAACCCCCAGTGCTGCTGCAGTACAAATAACAGAGTTGGTATTGTTCCAGCAGAATTCCTGCTCAGGATGAATCTCCCCAGAGGTTCAGTTTTTTGGGAAATTGAGGGTGGTAATACCCAGTTTGCCAGTTCTGCTGGCAGGAGGAAAAACTGGGTTTGTGAGAACATTTTATCTTCAGGCTCTTTCTCTGCCATCATCAAAGTCAGTGAAACGGTAGGGATGGTCAAACAGAGGTGAGGATCACTTGTACTGGTGTCCTCAGCTTCTTTCTTTGCCATAAAGGCAGTGCAGCAGGACTGTAACTGTGCTTAGGAGGCAAGGTTCAGTCAGCTGTCATTGTCCCTATGCCCACTGTATGGAGCAAATGACAATTAAAAGGCTTCTGCAGGTAGCTCAGGTTTATAATTCTATTCCTTCTTAATTGTCTGTGAAAAGGATCTTTTTCTCCTGCATGTTTTGAAGCCTCAGGTGCTCACCCACAGCCATAAATTTGCCAGGGGCCAGTCTTAGGTATGATTGATCAGCTCGCAGAAGACTTCTCTGATTCTTCGTTTCTCAGTCTCAACTTATTAGGGAGGTGCTGTACACTCACAGCAAATGCTGCACAGGCAGAACAGGCTGTCTTCTCATGCTTTTGCAAAAAAACCCATCCCTTTGTCAGAAGTTGCTTCATCTGGTTATCAGCAGCCCACTCAAATGGCACATGCAAGTTGCTGTCCATCCTCCAGCTAGCTCAGTATTCTGCTGGGAAAACAGCTCAGTGCTCCACCAGCCACTAACCTTTCTGTGCCCCTTAGGGGGCAAAGGAGCTCAGGAGTACTGGAATATTTTCATTTTCAAGGCATAAAATTGGCCTACACTTTTCATCAGAAAAAGGAACAGTCATAAGAGGAAAACATCCTGTAAACAGTGAGTTACTGAAGGAGCTCTAATGCAAAAGAGAGGTATGAGAGAGATGGAAAAGGTGAGAATACCACAAGAAATATAGAAATAGAGCTCCTGCATGCAGTAATGTAGTTAGCGAAAGAAAAAAAATCAACCAGAGGTCAAATTGGCAAATGATATCAAACACAGTAAATAGAAGGCTGTTATACCGAGTGGAAGCACAATGAAGCTGCAGGTGTGCTGCTGAATGGAGATGGGAGGTTAATTAAAAATGCCCACAGAAAAGACAGAAGTACTCAGTGTCCTCTTCACATCAGTCATCGTGGGCGAGATCAGCCCCGAGGTCTCTATGCTGAGAAGCAATGACAAACAAATGTGGAAGAGAGTTCATTTAAGGACCACCTCCACGAATTGGACATCTATAGATACCTTCCCCATTTTCAGGGGGGAAAATATCACCATGAGAGTAATTAGCCACGGGAGCCAGGAAAGAGGTGGACTTTTCTTGATGAAAGTATTCAAGAGATAGTTTTACAGAGAAGGAAGAACTTAATTTAAGGCACTGCTTTCCATGGAAGTTTGAAGTCCCATTCAAATCTGGACCTTTATGCCATTTTTATGATCACCTCTGGTTTCTGCAGAAGAATTACAATGAATGATAAACAAGTAGTCTGATTACAAACCTGTTGCACTTTTCTAGTGGTGACTTTAATAAACACTTTTACATAGTTCATCCCTTCAGTTTAAACTTAGTTTCTCTTTTTCTTTCATGTCTGACAATTCCGTCCCCCTACACTAAAGATCACAGAAGCAGCTGCAGAGAGAGAGAGATGTTTTATTCCCCAAAACACTGATTTATATTTTTTTTCTGAACTATTTGCTCATAATGTTTGAGCTTTGGCTTCTGTCATTAGCTCTTAACTTCTGTTTAAGGGTCAGTGGAAAAACATTTTCATAATGATAAAATTTTGTTGTAATTTCTGGTATTTGCAGCTACTCACCAGCTTGGTTATGCCTTACAGAGCAAGATGTGATAACTTCTTCACATCTCCCACTTGAATAATTTCCACTTTGTTGCTCTGTTGTTTTGGTACACCCCTCTCTGCTTTTTGGAAAGCTTTTGTGCTACCACACAGAAGGAAGGAGGCACACTTTTGTGCCTCCATTCCAGGAAACTCTATCCTCAGGACTATCCCTCAAACATTTTGGCAGATCTCCTGATTTTTGAGGTCTTAGTGAGGAACATCTGAATTTTACCCTGCACCAGAACAATATCCAGCTGACTACTGTGTTTTTCCAGGAATGAATAATGTTTACTTCCTTAAGGTGTCCTGGAGCTTTTAGGGCCTCATCAGACAGCAGTGGTGTGATTTTCTCCCAAAGAGGAAGAGGCTGTGCTGTCACTAACGTGTCATACTAACCCAATACTAACCCAAATATTGTCTTTTGCGTTCCAGTGGGCTGAGTCAACATTGCTGCTTCCAGGCTCTGTCTCTTGGACAATCCACAAGCCTTTGTGGCTGGGATTTCACAGGCCAGCCTCCCAGCCCTGGTGCTGACACCCAGAGTGATCCAGCTAATTCCTTCCCCAAGCTGCAAGTCCAAGAGCTCTCTGAGCGTGCCACATGGTTTTCACATGTATGATTGCCAGCAAGCCTAATTACTTTTTGGCTGATGCAAGACATAGAGAGGGGAGAAAATTATCATCAAAAAAAGAAAGGTCGAACTCTACACTTTAGCCTGCCTCTGTGCCCCTGTGGCCATGCAACCTTAAGGTTTAGATTAGAGGCTTTTAAAGTGCCCACTCTTCTTCGTCTCTCTTTTTCCTCCTGAAAGTGGTCTTTTCCTCTGCTTCCAGCAGATGTTTTTCTGCTCCCAGTCTTTCCTCATTTTTTGACATGACCAAAGAGAGAACACTTCCTGGGTTGTCATTAGTCTCCCTGTCAGGAGCCTCATGGATCAGGCCTGTCAGATGTGCAAAATCTATCACCACCTCATCCACAGTTTACTTGTTACCCTGCCGAGTTTCAGATTGGAATAATTAGTTTGCCTTGAGCCATTGCCAATTATTTTGCTGCTGTATGATTAAATGGACTGTAACTGAATAGCTGGTCACCAAGATTTAATGACTCTCCACTGTTATATCTAGCCAAGTTAAAGGATTTGGGTTTTTTTCTTTCTGTCACCTCCCAGAGGACTTCAGCTGAATCTGAAGGCAAAAGGTCACCACAGGCATACACAACAATGAGAACAGAATTTGCAATGTAGAATAGAATAACATAGAGGGTCCCTAGTATCAGACAGAGTTTATAAGCAGGGTGGTTAACAGGTTGTTTTGCATGCACAGAGACAGACACAAATAAGAAAAGTGCAAAAAAAGCTCTTCCTTATAAGAGCTGTATCTTCTTTCCTAGTTAAGAAAGCTCTCTTCTTTAGTATGCAGCCCAGCTGGATCAAAGCATACTTTAAAATAGAAAGTTATATGCTCAAGAAAATGGATTCTTCATTTATGACTAAGATTCTTGCAATAAATTAGTGGTTTTTTTCCCCAAATTCATCTCCCAGAACTTAGGCATTTATTGTCTAGTTGTAAATTGCCACCTCACTAAAAAAAAAGGCATAGTCTGTTTTTAATGTGCGTATGCCAAGTTTTGATTAATATTATGTAACTCAGCTGTTGAAACTGTGAATGTATTAAAATGGAAGAAATTTGTTTGAGTCTTGGGCTGAAATATTGTGGGCAATTAATCTGCATTCTGGACCAGCACATTTGAGCACATCAGCAAAAAGATGTTGATAGTTCTGTGTCTTGCTCAGGAAAGAAATCATATTGTTCCTATAGTACAATCTGTTAAGCAAAGCTTTCAGCAAATGTAGGTTGGAGGTGATCAGCAAAATCACTGATGTGATTTTTGTAGTTGGATGTAGATGTGTAGATCTGATCTATTAATTTGATCACATACATGCAAAGCAGTGCCTCCTACATCCCTTGATACTGCAAACAGCCAAACAATGATTCATCAGGCCAACATCCTCTTGATGAGAAAACTTAATCATTGAAGGCCTTCTGTGTTCAGATCAATGAAGGAAAAGATACTGCCATTTGTTCACATTCTTCTGTCAACTGCAATGTGGAGGTACTGCCCCAAATACAATAGGCTTTTCCTTGTCCTGGAATGTTCCTGCTGCTCAGCACTACCACCACCATCACAGGCAGTGAGCTGGCAGCTGTGCGTCCCCAGGAGACCTTTGGTTGCCTTTCCTGAACCTCTCCTCTTCATCTCCTCTTTTTCAGCCAGGACAAAATGCTGAATGCCTTTCTGACCTGGACATGGCCAGCTGGCGCAGTCTGGTGGCACACATTTGTTCAGTGAGGGAAGAGGCCACTTCTTCTTGTCTAGCCAGCCATGCTTCCAGCCCTGGGAGAAAATCTGGCACTTCTGCCAGGAGCATCTGCCTGGGCTGTATCACATCTCTGTTCTTATCACCACAGGGAAATAGTCCCTGATTATAAGGAGCAGTGGGAGAGCCTTTGGGTGCAAGCATGGGCTGGCAGTGGGGTGCATGCCTGGCCAGCAGCAGGCAGGGATCCTTAGGGACTGGGGGGCTTAGCCACAGAAATGTTGGGTCTTTGAATTCAGAGCAATATTCTGGCTGTCTGGAGGCTTGGGGCAGGTTGGAAGAAGAGGCAGGGACAGGCAGGAGGAGCAGCCTGTCCCAACAACCATCTGAGTTGTCTGTGCCAAAATCTAGGGTTGCAGCAAAACCTGGCCCCAGGAACCCACCACTGGCAGATTTCTCAGTGTATATTCATGATGATTACACTGTGAAAGTCCTGGACCAGGGAGGTAAGCCCAAGACATGCATTTTCAGATTAATACTGATTTTTGTTTGCTCATAAGTAACTTTGACAGGATTGCTTCTAGACTTCAGACTTTTATCAAAGCTTCAGGATAAGATGCTAAGAAGAAAAAGAGTATCTATGAAAAATAACTCCTCACAGTCAAAGCCTATATACTAAAACCCCAAATTTGATTTAACCACTGTTCAATCCTACTGCTGTTAAAGAGAAGAAAGGTATTACGTAATGTAATGTTAAAAAAAGATACAGTAAGTGCAATAAGGTACACTAAGATTCAAGTTGTGCAATGAGCAAAATAAACCCCAGTTCCTAGTGTGTTTGTCTGCATGGAAGCTCCAGTATCCAGTGGGATAAGGCTGTGCAGCTGGAGAGATAGTATCACTGTTTCTGTCTTTACTATTAACCCACAGATTTTCACATTTCTTTTGGGGAAACTAATTGCCAAGTTTGGATGAAATTCGTAAGCAATTTTGGAGGTCATACAAACTGTTTTCACAGAAGCTAAATCCTAACTAGACCTTAACTAACCTTAAACAAGTCCACTACAGCTGCAGGTACTGCTGTGTATGAACACTAATTAATTTTTGCTAATTAAAATTATTCAGAGGCAGATACAGCTATCTTTGGCTTTAATGTAATCACTAGGTAAGCCTGGAAACCAGAAACCCTTGTTTTGCATCTTCAGAAGTTGATTGTGTGCACATCCATCTGTGCAAAAGAAATATGATTCTCTCCTGCAGACAGCAGATAAATATCATGTCAGCTCTCCTCTGCTGCTGAATCCCTGGATGATCCTGTTATCTTTCTTTCATTGTTATTCTCACTGGCAGCAGGAGCCCTTCAGCAGTCCTTACTCTGTGCCTGGAGTGGGAGGTGGGGTGTGAAGCACTCAGCCACAGCACCCCCAGGCATATCCTCATCTCTGTTTCACCAGTGACCAGCGCTGGGAACCTGAGCACAACACTTCATTTGTGGTCTGCTGGCTTCTTCTCCACATTTTTTGTTTCTCTTGTCTATTCAGCCTGTAATCTTTTCAAAGGCTGGGACTGTCTCTGACTGTCTAGACACACAGGACCTATTACAATGGGACATTGATTTCTGATGGGGTCTCCATCTGCTTGCTGTATTGCAAATGATTTCTCCTAACTTTAAAAGAGCTACATTTCAGTATCAGAGTTCAGCAGTAATAAGGACATTTGGACTTTATTGCAAAGATAAATAATGCCTCTACTCATGTACTAATGAACAGAGAAATAATCTATTTCAAAATCACTGAAGTTTGTAGGTTAAAGGTGGATTATGTGGTTTTCATGCTTGGGCAATGATGTATGCTCTTGCTTTCTTTCCTTATTTGCTGAAGCCAACTGAAATGTCTGACAAGTTGCTTAGTTTTTCTGTGCAGTATCTGTAATATATACTGCTAGTTCTTAGCACTTTTTGTTCTTATCACTACAGCCTCTGAATGTCTCAAAGCAGCTCAAAAATTTATCCATAATACATAAATGTTATTGTACCCATTTTACAGATAGAAATATAAGGGCATGAAGTGATACATAGACATGTAAAAATTATCTTCCAAGAAAGAAAAATCCAGATGCCCTGTCTAATACTTTAATCATGGGTCTAGCCTTTCTACAGTATTTTATTGGAAAGCCTCAAGGAAATCTCTCCTTGACACATGAAAAATAAGAAGTCTGATTCCTGCCAAGATTTTTTTTTTTTTTTGAGTTGACAAAACCGTTGCCATGTCAAAACAGTTCTCAGAATTGCATCTTTTGTCTGATTTTCACATCCTTTTCCTCTGCTTATGTAGGCAAGCAAGAAATTCTGGGAAGCTGCAACTTCCTTTAGAAATATTCCTTTCTTCCCCAACAATGTGACCACCTAACAGAGCAGAGGGGAGGTGCAAGACAGGGAGGATGTTTGGCACAGGGTGGATGAGTAGCAAGAGACAGGCTTCTGTCTCTTTATAGGATAACAGCTGCAACACCATCACAGGCCCCGAGAAGACAGAAATAATGTGTTTGTGGCCAATTGTTCAGCCTTGGCAAGTGACCCTGGAGAGTCAGTGTTAGCAGCTATTGATACCAAGAGCAACGGTCTCTTCCTGCTTTTGTAAGTCCACACTTTGGATTACCCAGGGTGCTCTGCAGTCCTGCTTTTTGAAACACGCCTGGCTCACCAGGCATCCCAACCTANAGGGAGAGCTTCCCAAATGAGGGAAATCCAGAAGCTGGCTTTTGAGAGTGAAATTCCCTGGGAATTTAGCATACGGCTTTGCCTGGCAGTGTTCCCACAGAAGAACCAACAAAAAGCAACTGGCTCTAATCCTTCTCCTTATGTATTTTGGCAGCTTTCTTCCATTTAAAAGGAAAATAAAAATAAAAGTCCATCTTGCTCCCACACTGGAAGAAGTCCAAGATACACACATTGGGAGTACAGGAACTGGCATTTAAGGTCCTCCTGACACTTTTTATGCTGGGTCTTTGATCACAAAGAAAAAGGCAGTTTATTTTTGCCTTTTATGGTCTTAAAACAAAAAGTTGCTCTTGGAAGCTGTCTGCAATACAATTTGGTGTTCAGCCTTCCTGATAAAACCATTCCAAATAGTACCATAAAACAACAAACACCCCAAAACTCCTGGTTAGGCCTCCCGTATGTCTTTTCTGAACCATGAATTTTGTGAAGATTAAAGTAAATGTGAGACCAAAACTGGACCTTTGTTTTGTTTTGTCATTTCTATGACCATTTTTTTAAAAAGCAGCAAATGTTTTAGGGTTCAAGACTGCACTAAGACACAAACACACATGCTTTTGGTGTCATAACCCTTCCTGCTTTTTAGATAAAATGAGATCTGAGATAAAGTCATGGGGAAGGTACAGTGTGAGATGATGGCAAAAAGCCATGTGTGTCACTTCTGCTGCCCTTCAGGCATCCTGTCTTCAGACAGGCATATCAGAAAGTCTGATCCAGGACTTCTATCAAATCTGCTGCTCTGTCCAAGTCTGCTCTAACTGATATGTTTTTTCTGTCAAGCATTTAGTCATGCAGAGTATTAGCTCCTAGTATTTGTAGAGAACTTCTGTTCACTATGACACTTTGACCTTTATACAGGAATGAAAACAAGACATTGCAGTTTTTCAATTGATTTATAGTAAAGATATTATGAATTGACATTTAAAATAGGTATTGTTCTCAGGCAGCAAGCATCAGGCCTTGTATTTCATCAGATAACACATCTTAATTTGGCTGTTAGGGAAAAGTCATACTTTACGCTTATGAAATGCTCTTGTTTATCCCAGGACTGGTTTCAGAAACTGTTTGGAGAGGGCAGAATTCCCAGACTGGAAAGAAAATTTATCTGCTTTTATTCAGACAGACCTAGAAGGGCAAATATGGTCAGCTTAAAAGGTCAGATCCTCAGATGTTGTGATGTCCTAAAACCAGTGGAAAATATGATTTACACCTACAGAGTGCCTAGTTAGTTTCAAATTTGAAAACTCTGGAAATTTAACAAATTCTAACTAAAAACACTGAAGAGAAAGGTGTCCACTACTATATATACTAGGCAAGAATCAGCAGAATTAAATTCAGTGCTTTTAAGTGGAAACTGATAGCATGTGAGCATAGACATCTTGTCTAGCAGATTTTAATACTTCGACAGGATAGGCTAAACTGGATAGATAAACCATGGTAATTTCTACCAGCATCTCTGACTGGGTGGTGATGGTTTTCCATGCTGGTGCATCCTCACCAATGAAGATGGAATTTATCAAGAAGTTCATAAGACAGAGGAAGCCCCCATTTTGATATGGGACGTAGTTCTTGTTCAGATGAAGGACATTTGGGCAGATGAAAAAATAAAGCTGTAACTGGCAGACATAACTGATGTAAATTACAACGTGACAACAGAGACTGTCTGTAGGGTACAGCAGAGGCCTCAGTTCAGCCTCCACATACCTTGGCTGACAGCAGCATTTCAAACCTGTTGTGGAGACCTTGCTGTTTCATTTTGCTGATCATGGAAGCAGATGTGTATGTGCTGAGAGCTGCAAGTGGTGGGAACTGCTCCAGGGGATGCCTGCATTGCAGAGTGCAGTGCAATAATGAGTCTGACCTCAGTGACATCCCTCTCTGATTGAACAAAGAACAAGCAAAGCCTGCAGGCTGCACAGAGGTGAAAAATAGGATAGGACACACAACAGTCTTGCAGGTAAGCCCACTCCTGGATGGCAGGGCTGTTGTGGTAAACCAGTGAGGGGGCACTGCTGTGGAAGTGGTGCTTTCAGAGAGCACTGTGCTATCAGTATAGTGAAGAATGGCCAAGGAAGAATTGCCCCAGCATTCCCACCTGGAATTCTTGACAGCGTCCTTGATTTGCTCTGTATGTGCAGATGTCCTTTGTGGTTACCTCATCCCCAGCACAGGGAGGACATCAACCTGTTGGAGCCAGTCCAGAGGAGACCACCAGGATGACCAGAGGGAGAGAGCAGCTTCACTGTGACGAAAAGACTGAGAGAATTGGGCTTGCTCAACTGGGCTTCTATCCTTGAGAACAGGAGGCTTCAGAAAAGGTGACTTAATTTGCTCTCCCAGTGCCTGAAGGAGCCATAAAGAAAGATGGAGAGAAACTATTTACAAGGGCTTGGAGTGACAGGACAAGGGGGAATGGCTTCAAACTGAAAGAGAGTAGGTTGTTTTGATGGCAGTTCTAACCCCAAAGTTGCTGACTTCTCTGACTGCTATGTAGTTTTTTCTACAATATTTTTAATAAAATAATACTTGGGGATAAGCATGTGCTGATATTTGATCCTGTCCTGCCCCATTTGGATTGTGCTGGCTTTCATACTGTGTAGCAGCCGGAAATGCACTGAAATTTTGGGTTCACCATACAGCAAGTGAAAGTCTAACTGCACAGCACAGCTCTTTTTCAGTGACTGACTCTGACCAAACTCTGGTTTCACTTCTGCAGCTGCAAATCTGGCAGTTGCATCTGTCTGACAAATTGTGGCTGCAGATTAAGCTGAATAGATTGTGGGGTATTTCTTTCTAACCACACGTCAGTGGTAATGAAATCATGTTTCACAATACTTGTCAAAGTAACACGTTCAGCAGAACTTTTCACAGGCATTAGAAATTGTCTGTTTAGAGCAAAAGGTTTCTTGAGCAGTAGAGAGTGGTGACGATTCAGCTGTTTTTTTTACAAGTACAACTATGAGGGAAGTCTCCAGGCATCAGTACACTGCCTAACTTGCAGTATCCAAGCAATCCAACCATTTCTTCTCTGGTCCTCAGGCACTGCTCTTGCCTGACACTTGTATCTTATTCAGAAACTGTCTGGGTCTGACTGTTGCACCCCCTTCATCCTTGCTGGGCAGGTGTCAAGGTGTGCTCACTTTTATTCTCCTGTTACCAAAGGTTTTCTGCTTCTTTGGAAAGGGGCAGCAGGAAGGGGTGTGTGCCTTTATCTCAGCTACCACTGTTCACTAGCCAGCACATTTACTGACAGACAAAAATAAAACCCTGAGCAAGAAGAGCGCAGCAAAGGTGCAGAGGTATACTCTGATCTCCTCCTTCCATAATGTGGATGATAGCCTCCTGCAGAGGAATTGGATTTTAGCCCTTTCAGTATGAAGAAATTCTCAGAGATACAAAAGGCCATGCTAATCAACACAACAATGCCTGCTATAAGAACTCCCAAGACAGGGCATCAAGATAAACTTCCATTTACTCAGTGGTGTAGTAGCCCAAAGCTACCAGTACCCAAAGGGTCACAAGTTGTCATGCTCTGTGTTGATAGCCTGTTTGGATGCTTTTACCTGGAGTAAAAGCAAGGTAGTATAAAGTACCCTATGACAGAAAAAAAAGAGCAATTTCCCTTAATTCAGAATGCCATGGGAAGGTACATTTAAGGACAGCTGGAGCAGAGTATAACTGTGATAGCCAGTGTATGGCAATCACTTTGTGCTGCTTTTGTCCAGAACACAGTAAATTTCCTTCACAGTATCCCGAGTGTGGCCCTGTTTTGGATCTGTGCTGTAAGCAGTGTTGATAACACAGGGATGTGTTGCTTATGGAAGCTCAGTGTTTGCACAACAAGGCTTTGCTGCTCCTCACAAGGACCTGGGAGGGGACACAGCCAGGACAGCTGACCCCAGCTGGCCCAAGGGTGTTCCAGACCATGTGGATTGGGCTCAGCACACAGAGCTGGGGTAGAAGGAAGAGGGTGACATTTGGAGTGATGGCTTTTGTCTTCCCAAGCCACCTGTGATGGAGCCCGGTTTTCCTGGGTGTGGCTGAACACCTGCCTGCCCATGGGGAACAGGGAATGAATTCCTTGTCTTGCTTTACTTGTGTGTGCTGCTTTTACTTTTCCTACTAAACTGTCTTTGTCTCAACCCAGGGTTGTTTTTTTTTTTTTTCATTTTTGCTCTCCCACTTTTCACCCCATTGCACTGGTGGGGGAGTGAGCAGGCAGCTGCCTGTTAATTAAGTGTGTTAATTACTCACTGGCAGTCCTTTTTGGCACTGAAAATGGGACATGAAGGACTTGAGATAATGACAGATTTTACTGGAATGTGCCTTTTAGAACTACCACTGGCTTTGGTTTGGTAAGCAGTACAGTTGGCTCACTGTAAGGAAAGATGTGTCCTATTAGACAGCTACAGTTGAAGGTCTGGATAAAGATGGAGTACAAGAGAATTGCTCATTATCCAGGTTGGCCTCATGCTATCACCTGTGTGATTCCTCCATGCTTTTCTTCCTGGAAGACAAGGAGAAATCTATTACCGTCTTTCTCTAGAAAGAACACAATAAGAAATGGAAATACAAATGTTGTGCCATACACAGTACTCTTTCTCTGGTTTAGTAAGAGCTCCACTCTTTCCCCACCTCACACATGAGTACCTGTACTTTACACCCTGGTAATTGTGATGTTTTGAAGTCAAAACTGAAACCTCCAGGCCTCAGAGTTCTGGAGCCTTGACCCTTTAGCAATGAAAGTATGGATGTTCATGAATCAGCATGGGGTCACTTAACTCTCCCCTCTGCTATTCCTACTTGTTTACTTTTCCCATAAAATGTTATTCATTTCTTAGGTCAAAGTAAGAATTGATTGTCTGCCATGTCTGATAGAGCCACATTCAGTGTGGAAATGTCTGGATATGACTTACTGCTATAAATTTTGTGGAAATTTTATTCTTAGCTAACTCTGCTGCAGAGGAGGGGCAGAGCACCAGGCACTGCTGCTTGATGGGAGATAGCTTCCAGCTCAGGAGTGATAACTTCCTTTTGTTCTTACCATCATTGCAGCTTGGCTGTTCAAAACCTTCTGATGTAATCCACACCATGGGAAGCATGTTAGAAGAAAACCAGTGCACCTGTTTTGTCTCACCTCCTGCTTAAATCAGGCTTCCATTTGCCTTTGCTGCTAACAATTGGTTGGACTTCCCCACTGGAGGAGTAAAGCAGAGGCCCTCTCTAACCCATTTGTATCTGTAGGCACTGGTGGCTGGGAAAAATGTCCTGTGATACACTTACACTCCTAGGTCAAAGATGTTCTCATGTGCTGGATGTCCTGGGCTTATTTTTGGTAGGAGACTCATTCGTAAGATGTCCTTTGCTCCAAGAGAACTAATTCTCACCCCTCACCCTGCACCTCCTCCTGAGATCTAGCCATGCTATTTTGGCTGTAAAAAGGAAGCAGCTGAGTGGAACAATTTTGGGCAAAGAACTCTTTGTGGAGTTCCATTAAACTTTTTAAAGTGAGGCTATGATCATGATGTCTTCACTGCCTTTATGATACCTTCAGCTTTGTATGCTTGTAGATCTGCCTTTTTGGGGATTGCAAGCTGGATGGACAGCAGTGAACTCCTCAATAACTCTCCTTGCAGCTGAGCTGGGGTGTTTGGAAGCCCAAGAATTCTTTCCTTCTCATGAACCCAACGTGACTACCTGGGAAGGATGGGGCTCTGCACCAGAGCATTTCTGTATGTGTTAGAGTGGCCACAGACTCACCACCTGAGACTGGGGGCCAATGGCCACACCAGTATCTGCTATGAGACACCTCTGGTGCACAAACAGAAGAAGCAGGAGAAGCTACAGGAAAAGCAGTTTGCCCAAAGCCATGCAGATGAGGCCACCTCACCCCTGCAGGCCCCTGCTGACACTGTCAGGACTCCTCCCTGAATTCCAGATGCAAATCTTCCAGATTCTCTTCTGTCATTTTTTGCTGCAGAGCAGCTCCAGGGCCTGGCCTCCTGTTTGTTTCCTGTGGAAATTCCTGAAAGTCTTCCGAGAGGTTAGCAAAATGTTGTCTTGAAGAACTGCCAGCATACCAGGTAGGGAAAATCTTAGGAGATCAAACAGCCTTCCTGCCGGCAGCTGCTTCTGAGAGCAGCCTGTAAAACCCAGTGCTGGTGACTCTGAATATGGCCCCTGGTCTTGCCTTGGTCTCAGTCCAATGCCAGAATTACCACCTACTCCTCATCAAGACCCAGCATGAGTTGTGCAGCGCACCCATCATTTGTATAGGGTGCTGCTAATCAGAGTGCTTAGAAATTGTTTACATTTTAGAAGGACACCTTTCCCCACTTCTTCTTCACCCTTGAAATTAGATTAGTAATTCCCTTCAGGATTTCAGAATGTGAAAAATTGGATCAGTTCTGACAGTCACACATTGTAATATATTTTATGTCCTTATTTAGGGCCAAACACTGATCTGTGTGCTCAGTTTTCAGACATACAGCCTATTCCTTGGCACAGCCTCTCTGTTTCACAAGTACTCAGGCAGAGCAGCCTGTCAGCCAGAACCTGGCTCTCCTGTAGGCAACGGATGATGAGGGGAGACAACTGTGGTTTTGGAATCACCAGTGCTGCTGGTTACTCAGCAGAGCCTGCTTGCAGGGGAAGGAACAAATGAGCAAGAATCAGAACAGAGGCAGGCATTGCTCTTTTTCATCCGGGAGTGAAGGTGGGGAAAAGCAAAGTCACAACTTTAATCTGCTCTAGGCAGAGTAACGCAGAGTTGCTTCCTACTATGGGCCAATATCAACACCTTCCTACACATGCCTGTAATTAACACTGATTGGCCCTGAAGAATCATTAATTTTGGTGTCCTCCTGTCCCATCCACAAGCAAGCCAAATCCTTACTGGCAGAAATTGTGAGTTTCTCTTAACCCTCCCACCTGATCACTGGAATTGCTGATGCAGATAAGGAAGAGTAGTGCTCATACCACTTCTCCCACTGGGATGTTCACTGAGAAGCTTCCCTCCGTACTTGAGACTGTTCCCATAACAGTTCTCTTTGTTGTATTTAGATGCTTCCACATTTTGGTTTTATTGCCTGTGGTGTTAGGAGCCCATAATTACATTTTTAAAATAAAAGGGAAACTCTAAAGTGATGCTGTGCCCTCAAAAGTACAACATCACTGTACTTTTTCCAGGCTTTCTCTTTGCCTGTTTATCTTGTAGCCCTCAAAGAGTCATCTTGGCTTCCTGAGCAGCCAGGCTGATGCCCAGAGATACACCAAAGGAACAAGTCCTCTCTGCTGCTTTTTCCCTGCAGCTAAAGGGGACTCTCTGCTCCTGGCCTTCAACACTAGGAAATCTTATTTCCTGCAGCCTGATGAGCAAATAGAAAAGTCAGGGCACTGGCCTCTTCCTCTCTGCTTCCTACAACAATATGCTTTCCTTCTGAGGCCCACAGGTCCATCCTTGCTCCAAGAATGAGCCTTTGTCACATGTTAAACCCTGCAAATGTCAAGTCTGAGCATTGTTCAAATAATGTCTCTGTGTCCCTTTGCTCTGCTTCCATCCACTTTTTGCCTCTGTCCTCTTCCATGTTTGCCTCATTTCCTTTTCCTGCACCAGGCACCTGTTAAACTAGAGCAGAAAAGAAAAAGAACTCTCTTGTAAAATAGGCAGGGAGGGTGGTCATAACAATTGAAAAAGCAGTCAAGTAGCACAGCAGCACTCTTATGGGGCTTTTCTCTTCCAAGCACTGTGATTTTTCAGCTGGAGTGCAGTCAGGTTATAAATTTGCTGTTTAATCTGCCATGTTCATGGCAGTGTAAGCAATCAACAAATTAACACCATTTAATTTCTTTTCATTGTATCTGTTGGGCACCATCCCACTCTCAGAAGAGAGAGCTAGTTTTTTTTTTTTATTTTCCCCTTACTTTCTTTTTTTCTTTTAATAACCTTAAACTGCTCTAAGGACTACAGCAGTGCTGCATCTGGCAGTGTATCACACAGACCACACAGGGAGAAGAGGTCAGCATGGGGCAAGCACCAAAATTCTTGCACAGCATCAGCTGAGGCTGATTGGGAAATGCATTGGCAGAGCTCAATCCTCCCCTATCTGATTCTGAGCCTTCAACTCCTGTGCCTGTGGAGCTCAGGTGACTCTTCCCAGACCCTCTGGCAAGGAAGGGGCTCCTTGCCCTGGCAAGCAGGATGGCTGGGAAGGGTGTCCTTCCCTGAGCCATCAGGCAGCTCTCTGCTGGAAGCAGCTGTGGCAGTCTGAGCCAGCACGCTGCCTCTGCACAGCCAGATCTGGCAGCTCAGAAGTTTGTATGAGGCCTGCTCAGCACCCCCAGAGAGGAGGACATCGGTCAGCAAGGCCCATGCAACAAATTATGAGTGCCAGCTGCTGCAGGAGGGTGCCCCAGTGGGTCCTGACTAGAATTATGCCAGCTTACCCTTTGGTTCTCTATCTTTGGTGCCACACCGTGGAAATGGTCTGATCTTTATCATGTTCCCCTGTTTTAATGGATCAAAGTAATTTTTTTTCTGTTTGTAGCAGAATAGTTCTCATTTTCAAGTGTAGAACAAAGTTTCTCCAAGGATTTTGGCTTATTTTCTACATCTGTTGGACATTTTGTTGATTTTAGACATGACCAAGGATTCCTTCTTCAATTGCTAATTGACACTGGCCAAACCAAGACAAAAACACAGGCTTTGTCTTTGAACTGTACAGTGGAGTGATCAGGAGTGTGGTGAAAATCTACTACACTGGGTTAGCTTCTTTATTTGTAATTAAGATGATCTTTCCCTAGTGGGTGACACTTCACCTGCCTTGTCCCTACTTAAACTGTATTAACCCATCCTCTCTAATTTTTTTTTGCTCTAAGGTCTGCAGAGCAGGTGATATACTTTGGTCTGTGGTTGCCTAAACCTGATCTCCACCTTGCCTTTGAATAGTGAGAATCTAGAAATTAAAATATTCAGGCAGAACCAGGACATGGCCACAAAGTACAAATCTGTTACTTTGCCTGTGTAGTTTGTATTTGCACCATCCTACTCTGCAGCAGATCTGGCAGGGACTTTCTTACTAAAAAATAAGTGAAGTGGGTACTTTCCTGGGGTCAATGATTGGGTCAGATGGGAATTTTTTAAAGCATTCAGAAATAAATTATTAAAGGTGCAGCACTCCAGAGAAAAAAGTTTTATTTTGTTGTTTTAAAATGGATTGTATCCTTGGCTTAGTGCAAAGAGCAGTAGAAAATTATTTGTTTTGGGATCCTGGCATAGATGTTTGCCAAAGGGGCTCAGCTGTCATAGCAGTCCTGCGAAGTGTACCCAGGAGCAAAGAGCTCTGGTGTCAGAGTGACCTGGTGGGTACATGGCACACGGCAGGGAGCAAAGGGGTTCAACTAGCAAAACAGCTAAACTTTAATAAGGCAGAAGTTATGAGATAAGTCATTCTGCTCTGGAGGGGAAAAAAGAAGAATAATCTTCTTGAAAGCACAGCTGAAAGGATATAGGATCATTAAAATGTGTCCCATTTAATTTCTGTGTGGTGGGATGGTCTACCAACAATCTGCTGAAACTATATCTTGCACTTATCTGGAGCAGATAAGCTCTTGCCTCTGCCTTTTTTATTGTCTTTTTTTTTTTTTTTTTCCCCCACTGTAAAACAAGGTGAGTTACTTAGCTAGAGTATCTTAATTACTCAGTGCTGGGACTTGATCAGTGTGCTAATGTTAGACAACCTTTCTTTTGACTCTAAAAACCAGGGACTTTTATTTTACTTTTCACCTCACAAGTCCTTGCACTGTGGAGCCCTGAGCCGACTTGTGGTTTCAGATGTTACTGCTACAGAAGTACTGCCACTGGGTTTTGTTTGTTTTTATCTTTGTGCTTAAATCTTCTGGCTCAGAGCAGGCAGAGGATACTTGCATCCTGACCTCTTGCATCAGGGCAATTCAGCTGTATTAGGGAAAGATAGGTCACTTTAGCACAAGTTGTCAAAGTGGGAACTTTGAAGTGGGTTTGAGAGAGGAGTCTCAGCCCAGCATGAAACAGGACAGCAAGAGCTTAAAGAGTAAATTTTTTTTTTTCAAAGACTGAAATGTGGAGTTTATGCTGTCTTTTTTTTTTCTTTTTTTTTTTTCTTCTTTTTTTTTTTTCTTTTTTTCTTTTTTTTCTTTTTTCCACTGGCAGAAGGTCTATGCTGTAAACTATCACATTTTCCACGGTGTCTGACTGCATGGGATAGGAACATACCTTTCCCTCCACTTAAACCCAGAAAAAAAGGTTGGCAAAACTACAAGTGCAACAAAAACACAGGAGCAACTGCATGTAGATGAAGAAAACACTGCACTTCAGTAGGTTGCAGAATCAAAATAGCCCCTTTTATACCCCAGGAGGGACAAAGAATCAGCTTTCTTCTTCTTTCTCTCCCTTCTGTGTGCTTGTCTTTGTGATGCATATTCTTATGCCTGTGGTTAAGAAAAACCCAGCAAAGCCAAGTCACTGGACAGGCATGCACCAGTAGCCCTCATTTCTAAATCTCACATTCTCTCTTTAGCAGCTGTTTCTGCTGTAGACACTAAAGTTCTGCTGTGTGAACCATGAAGGAGAAGTACTCTCTCTTTCATGGGAGGTGTGTTTTGCAAGTTGGTGAGGAGCTTTGTGAGGCTTTCATCTCCTCAGAATGTGGAATTTCTGGTGGTGTGGTGGGAATGCTAAAGGCTTGTCTAGACTGAGAAACAAGGTGTATAATGTTAGTGCACTGAAACATATGTCTTCCAAATTGCATCTTTCGATGCACACAACAGCTGGGAGAAATTTCTGTTTTGCTAACTTCTTCATATTTAATTGCAATTCCTGGGGTATCAGGGACTCACTTATAAGTAGCTAGATTCAGAATCATTTAGGTTGGAAAAGACCTTCAAGATCAGTGAGTCCAATCAATAACCCAGCACTGCCAAGCCAAACACTAAACCATGTCCCCAGGTGCCACATCTACACATCTTTTAAATCCCTCCAAGATGACTTCATCACCTCCCTGGACAACCTGTTTCAATGCTTCAAAGGCCTTTCTAGAAAGAAATGTTTCCTTATATCCAATCTAAATCTCCCCTAGTGCAACTTGAGGCTGTTTCTTCCCCTCCTGTCGCTGTTCCCTGGGAGCAGAGCCCAACCCCCCCGGCTGTCCCCTCCTGTCAGGGAGCTGTGCAGAGCCACAAGGTCCCTCCTGAGCCTCCTTTTCTTCAGGCTGAGCCCCTTTCCCAGCTCCCTCAGCCTCTCCTGGGGCTCCAGAGCCTTGCCCAGCTCCGTTCCCTTCTCTGGACACGCTCCAGCCCCTCAATTCCCCGTCGTGAGGGGCCCAGAGGCGGACACAGCACTCGGGGTGTGGCCTCAGCGGTGCCAGCACAGGGACGGTCCCTGCCCTGCTCCTGCTGCCACAGCACGGCTGGGACAGCCCAGGGGCCATTGGCCTTCTTGGCCACCTGGGCACCCCGGGCTCATATTCAACCCCTATTGACAAACCACCCCTCAGGAAGCCCCACAAAAATGCCAAAATGCAGACGGGAAAGTTTCAGGCACACCGCTGTCATTTTATTTTCCAAGCCACTTGTGAGCTCCTTGGAAACCATGAGCTGTTCTCTGGTCACAGCTACTAGATAAATTGGTGTGGTTAATGCTGAGTGGAAGTTATACAGGAGATCAAGAAGCTCCCACGACACTGGCTCTATTTGCTATGGATGGTAGGCCTGAATACAAGCCAGCTCCCAGCTTCCTCCCTGGCTAGGCTGAGCAGAATCCATACCATTTTTAACCTGATTTAAAAAGTAAAACAAAAATCAGAGTTTCAGACATTTACCTGCTTTGCATGACATGCTGAAGCAGAGATGGAACTGCTTATTTGGTGAAGCTGTGTTTAGCCCAACACCAGGCAAGCAGCTGCAACCTGCAAGAACTCACCCCTGCCCTGCAGCACTTTACAACCAGCTCCCTGAAGAGTGCTGAAGTTCAGGCAACTGTGGAAATGGCTTTCCACCACCTGAAAGGCCCAGGAAACAGGGAGCAGCAACTGCTCAGGGTCCAGCAGAACTAGGGAGGAGGTGGTGGTGGCTTGCTGCTGTGGAAAAAGCAAGGAAAAGAAGGTAAGGTTGTAAGGTGTGCAGACAGGGTTTTCATGTACAACACACCCAGAGCAATTCCCTTCTCTGCATGGCAGCTGTGTCCCATTTTGGAAATAATTTCCAGTCCGTGGTGGGAATAGTGAGAAGCCTGGAAAGTGTCGGACTGGGAGAAAGACTGTGAAGTGATTCAAGATGAACATGACAGAGAATTTCAAATACTTAAAAAGGAGAAGTGGAAAAAGAACAGAAATCTCCACAACTGGAGGAGTGATGAGCTCAAGCTGTGGTGTTGAAGCTTGGACAATCCTGTAGCAATGAGGCACTGGGAGAGAAAGTGGGGCCTCTATCAGGGGATGTATTTAAGAGCAGGTTAAGAAAACATTCACTAGGAATAACCTAGATATAGCTGAGCCTGTCTTGGACCCAGAAAGTGGACTTTATGATCTCCTGAGGTCTGTTCTGATAGACTTGTCTGCCGTTAGTAACAGTGATGGCAGAAGTGTGAAAATTGGGATAGGACCAGTTGCTAGGCTGAGTTTGGAGGTCAGTGTCAAATATCACCTTCCCTCCCACACCTACCCCTTGTGTTGGATAGCCAGCACACTGCTGGTTTTGCACTCACAGAGGCTGCTTTCTTTTGTTTCCAGGAGATGGATGCCCATCCATGAATACATCCATGAATTCATGGTTCACATCACCACAGCTTTGTGCTCTGCCAGCAGGGCCAAGGATGTGGCCAGCCTCCTGCTCTGAGTGGATGACAAAATCACAGTAGGACTTAAATGCATGGTGGTCTCCTTGACCCAGATAAACACACTTTTTCCACAAACATGGTGAATTTGCTCTTTCTTCTAAGTGCAGGTGAGGGCTGGGCAAGGAGAGCTAAAACCCCATTTTGTACTCACACCATCTGGGATGCAGTGGCCTTTATGCCCTTGAGTGGAGATCTACTCTCATAAAGTGCATTAGTGTCCAAAGCACTGGAAGGACTCAGCAAGCTGGACATGCTGGAGCTTCTCACCATGTCATTACAGTGGCATTCACCAGTGACTCACCACAGCATGACAGTGGTGACAGCTGCATTAATGCCCGTGGCTTCCCTCACACAGCAGCACAAATATTTTTACTGTTGTTATCTTGAAAATAATGTTTGAAACATTTGAGCTCTCTCTGGAGAAGCTGCTGCCTTACTGCAGGTCTCTGCTGCAAATTAGCACACTGAGCTTCCCTGCTCTGATGCACTGTGCCCTATCAAATGAGGGTAATATTGGTGACTTCCACAATAACTCCTTAATGTCTGAAAAGCCTCTCAAGGTTCATTTCCACAAGCTCTGCAAGAAGGCAGGCAGCAGCAGCAGTGAGACTTATCCAGTGGAAAAATGGAAAGGCAGACCTGACTGAAAAGCAGGGGTAACACTTCCGTGCCAAGTGCAGAAAGTCCTTGACGCTGCTGTTCTGCTTTCTGTCTCACAGTCCTCGTTCATTCCAGCTATCACACTTCATCTAGCCTGTCCTGGAGCACGGAGACTTGTGTCTCTCTGGTTTTTGCCCTGAAAAGCCATTTCAGGAACTGCTTGCCCAGGCCAAGAGTAACAATGAATATCTGTCTCTTCCAAGGGAAGGGAATTGTGCTGAGCAGCTGAGCACCCTGGTGGCATCACCTCTCTGAAAAACCCCAGCAGGTTTATGAGCTGCTGCTTCTCCATCTGGGAAATCTCTGAGGCCTCAGGTGGAGCTTTTTGAGGTACCACTTCCACCCAAGGGAGTCTGCAGCCACAAGCCCCTCCTCCCCATCCACAGATCCAGCTGGTCTGGAAGCTGCCTCTGAGTCTCACAGCTCACCTCTCAGGGGTGCCTGAACCCCTCATGGGCACCTTTCCTGAGAAGATGTAATAATGATGTGAATTGCATCACCTTCACTGATCTTTTGCAAATCAGGGCTTCGGTTCCCTGAACCATTAGAGCAGCTTCCCCTTTTTTTTTTCAGCATACAGCCTGGGTACTTTACTTTATAGATCACAATCCCACCAAAAAACAGCACTAATCCATTCTTTACCTGTGTCGGTGAAGAGCCCTTATGGAGAGAGAAACAGATACAGGTAAAAAGTTGGATGGTTTGTTTCTTTCTTTGTGGTTTGTTTTCTGGAAAACAACCTAGGCAAAAGCACATCACTTAAAAAAAAAAAAAAAAATCCGTCTTGCTGGCTCAAATCTGGTTTTGATTCTCAAAATACTAATTTTAAGATTAAAACATCTTTTCTATGTGAAGTCGCACAGTGTTCAGTTCTCATTCATACTGGTGCAGAGTGTGTAGGGCTTATTTTTGTTTCCTTTAACTATTACAAAACAAGTCTAAGTTTTTTTCAACTCTTCAAGGAAAATAAACCCCTCCCCATTTCCATGACATCTATCCAGGCCCATTATAATTTCAGTATCAGCTGGCTCTTTTCATTTTCATGTTTACTGCATTAAGAATGTAATGAATTGCAGTCTGACTCCCCTGTGGGAACAGC
>VWYO01013873.1:122440-133050 GCA_013400275.1 Rhadina sibilatrix | reverse complement strand
TTTTTTTTTTTGCAGTTGCATTGAGATTGGCTTTTCCTCTTGAAGACTCAGTTTTTACCTTTCAAATATGAAAGGGTCTGGAAGAGTGCAGAAGATCAGTAAAGACTCAACTCATATTCATGCAAGTGGGACAGCATTGCAGAGCTGCCCAGTTAAAAGATAGTGTGTACTTTACAAACTCAGATTAATGCAGTGGGGAAAGGCTGAGATCAAAATATAGATTAAAACACTTCCGTCCAGCTAGTTTTCTTGCCTATCATTGCAGTTACCCATGAGATTCTCATTAGGAATGATATTCATGGTACTCAGAAGGTATGCAGTTTATGAGTCCTATCCAAAAGAGAATTGGAAATTTAACATCCTAAATCCTACCAATTTTCAAAAATCATTAGGTTTCCAAAAGGTTAAGTTAGATTTGAAAATGACAGCAAGGCAACTGAATTTTCTGGTTAAACTTCCAACCATCAGAATTCACCATTTTGCAAGAGTAGAACAAACACAAGTGTTAAAAACCACTGTTGCAGCAAGGGCTTGTGGAGACAAGGAAGGGAAGGAAGAATGAGAAGCAAATACAAAGGAAAGATGGAGAAAGATGATTTATAGAAATGTAACTACAACCATATATACACATGCATATACTCTAAATAAAAGTGTCTATTCGTGCCAATGGACGTAGGCTGAGGCACGTTGTCCATCACTAACATGAATCCCAGATTCCAGCTTTGCTTAAAAACCAGTTTGGGGTCAGGTTACAGACTGCCTCACATCTACTGCCAGTGAAAACCTTGTGCAGAGGGCTCCCTGACCCCTAGTGGTGTCTTCCTTCACAAGTGGCTTGAACCTGTCCCCCTACCCTGCTTGTTAGTGGCACTGGAGCAGAGTGTAACAAGGACTCAGGCCCCCAGGGCTTTGTAGACAACAGAACAGAAGGGTTTGAGCCACCATTCCTCCAGATTCCCTTCCTCAAGGCTCCTGTCCGCATTTCTGGCATCTTCTTCTCTTTGGACACAAAGTCTTTGTTTGCCAGAGGTTTTATTTCTGGTATTGACCACAAAAACCAGATCCCCACCTGAAATAAGGCTTCTCTATGCTCCCAGAGAAGGACTGGCCCAGCTGAGTAAATGAGATGTTGTGAGGGGTCTTGCTGCAGCTCAGTTCTGCATAACACTGCTGTGCCTCCACAGCAGGACCTGAGTACCTCACACTTTCCTTCTCCTTTCATTTTCACTGGAATGGGGCGGGGCAATATCATTTTTCTTTTCAGGTAAGGAGCTGCTGGACCAAAGAACCAAACAACCTCATGGAAAACACCCTCAGGTGGAGCAAAGAGCTGAGATGTTGGGTTTGTCCTGCTTCCCCAGTGCCACTATCCTGTCATCACTCACCCCTGGAGGAGACAGACGTGTCACCCACCTGCAGTGTCACCACCCCCTCTTGCAGAAGGATTATACAACCACCCACAGTTCCTCCAGCCAGTGAGTGGCTTTTGGAACTATTATTTGCATGCTTGAATTGCAGACACAGTCCTGTGGCTGAAAGGGTATCCTTTCACAGAGTGGAGCCTTGATGGTGGTGTCTCTGTCCATGCCTGATGAAGTGCCTGAGCTGGGTCTCTCTTGGCACGGGAAGAAGCACTGAAAGTGGGCAAGTATCCAGTGTGGGCAAGTGTCCAGCTCTCCAAGTGCTGTTGGTTCACTTTATCTGGCTGTAGACACGAGGAGTTGGTCTACGCTTTCATTTCAGGTTGTCTTTGCAGCTCACACATAATGTCCTTGCTGATGTCCTCTCCCAGGGAATATTCTGGAGGCAGAGAGATCAGTACCAAAGAACAGGAGTCCCAGATCAGCTCCAGCAACATTCTGCTTCCCTCTTAGGCATGGCTTGACATTTTTTCTGGCCTTTTTTCACTACTCACACAGCATGAAAGGGTGGGAGGGAAGCATGGCTGCCCTGCTGTTATATGTGGGGCTTCCTGTGTGTCAGAGTTCCACATCCGCCTCATCTCTCCCACCCCGTCAATGAAAACACAAAACCTACTCAATCAGAGCAGCTTAAAATGTAACTAGGAAAAACCCACTAATGCCCAAACATGACATTGTCATTTCTCATTTCAATGTGATGTCTCTTACCAAAACTCTTCTGCTTATGAGTGTACTTTGAAAACTCAAGGCTCCCCTGAAGATAAATGTTTTTTTTCAAGCCTAAAGATTTGCTTGATTCTAATGGAGGAATGTTTTTCCTGCTGCTTTTTGTTTTATAAGGAAACAATAAAAAAAAGAAAAAAAAAAAAAGGGAAAAAAAAGATAGCTGTAAAAATTGTCACATGGCCAGTAGAACTAAAATAAGTGTAAAGACCCATTTTTCACAAAGTTCCAGGCTTATTAATCTGAAATATAGGTAAGATATTGCAAGTAGCAGAATTTCTTGTCCTCTCCCTGTCTTTCACCACACATAACTTATTGGAAGGTACTAAAATTCACATGGGAGAGATGCAGACTCAACAGCAGCAAAGTGATGCAGGAGGATAAGCCCCATTGAATGTCAGTGGCAGCTAAGAAACCAAAGCCCTCTTCAGTATTTATTTTAAACTCCATTTAAATCTGCAACTACCTGGCTAAATGTAATTTGTAAAGCTTATGTGGCCCTCCAAACTTCAGGAATGCAGCTGTAACAAAGTGAGACAGTCACCCCTCCTCTTCACCCTGGGCCATTTGTGTTACTCAGTGCATGTCAGACATCCTTGTGGGAGTGGTGGTGTCAGATACATCACCAGATGCATTCCAATGCCCAACTCCGGCTTCTGAGGCCTGTCCATGCTCTATCCGTGTTCTTCAGACATATTATAAGGAAATTATCAAAGAGGTCACCAAAATCCTGACATGAAACATCCTGGTTTGTATCTGTTTGCTGGTAGAAGTTTGCTAAACCCTCTGGTGTGTTAATAGGCTATTAAAGACCATGTTTGCTCTGTGATAATAATTAAAATATCACCAGTGGGAATCTGACCCTGTGTGTACAAATCCTTGTATGACAATTAATGTAGTAGGGAGATGCACTCCTAAAAACAATTAAGATATAATTGGATGAGTTGATCCAGAAAACATATGGTTTATTCATAAGGAGGCAGAGGTGGAGGAAACAGCCACTTTCAACATGGCATAAATTAGAGCACGAGACTATGCTGTGGCACTCTAATTAACTGAACTATTTAATGTCTATATTTAATTTAGTTTTTAGTTTAGGGGAGAAAAGTGCCTAATTACATGATTTCACAGCCTCATTTTCACCTTCACAACTCCTTATGTGGTCAGATGATTTCACCCCCAAGTAGATGGCAAAGTAACCCTTCATTTGTTATGTGCAGGGATGCACCACTTCGTGCTTTCTCTTCATGTGGCTTTGTTTACCTTTTTTTCTTTTTTTTTTTTTTTTCTTAATTATTTTTGTGGGATCAGGTTCTCCCATCTCCGAAATAAGTTAACACAAGTCAGAGCTCATCACGTGGTGGCAGGGGCATGGTTTGGCAGCTAGAGCTGTTGGAGATCACACAAAAGATGTCTGGGGGACAGCCAGCTACTAGATTACACACTAAGCCTTCCTCTCCTCTGCCTGGCCAAAAGTTGTCTCCAAAAAAGCTGACAGGAAGAATAGCCTGGGGATTAACCTGCTCTTCTCGGGGAGAACCTATTTCATCTCCTTTGCTCTGCTTTAGGCATCCCTCCTGTTTAGGTCTGGATTCACTGACTGCCTTCTGCACTGCCTGTTGGCTGTAAAGTGAGATGGCCATGAAATCCAGAGCTGGGCTAATATCTGCCTCATCTAGGTCCATACTGTCTTTTTCTTATTTGTGAAATAGAAGGCAAAGCATTTCCCTCTTCCCATCAGTTCCTTGAGGTTAAAAAAAAAANAGAAAAGAAAAGAAAGGAAAAGAAAAGAAAAGAAAAGAAAAGAAAAGATGAAAGAAAGCTCATAACATGCACAAACTCCACCATAAAAATGCAGTAAGAATATGGTAAGTAAGGTCTCTGAGAGGCCTGAAATAATTTTTTTAGGACTGAGTATATCCTGAAGGAATAGGAAGGAGGTCCAATGAAAACACCTGTAGTTCCAGTGCTGGGAGGTGGCTGACATGAGGCAGAGGCAGTGCTAAAACATGGCTGTAGAGTGAAAAATACTGGTTTTAAAAACCTCCCAGATGTTTTTGGACCCTTTGGAGTTAAGAACAGTCTTTTCTTTTGGGCCTGGGGGCCGTCCAAAATAGAACAGCACCATCAAGACTGTAAGAGTCCTTGCAAGAGAACCAGCAGCCAAACAACACCTCAAATCTCACAGCAGAGTGGGCTGGACAGTAAGGACAGCACTCTCTGAGAGGTACAGGATGAGCTCATGACACCTGGAGAAATCATTATGTCCATGATGGGCAGAAAACCCCTGGATTCAAAGAAATGCCTTCCTCTTTGACATCCTTTCCCTAGCAGGAAAATAAACTGGAACCATGAGACACTGGATCCTCACTGGTGTGGTGGGATGGTGGCTTCCACCCCAGGCAGTTTGTGTCAGCAGTGCTTTGTGCTGGAAACCACTGGAGAGAGGCAAAACTTCACTCAGACCATGCTGATTTTGGCTGCCTGGTGTCTCCTGACACCTGACTCAGTATCAGGAGAGCAGCCAGAGGTTTGGACAATGCTACATTTTCCTGTTGGGCACGTCAGCTTCTCCTCACTGAATCCCAGGCAGCTTTCCCCTCAGGAGCAGCACGTCCTGACTCAGTCCTTTTGAAAACTTTGGATTACTGCAAACAAAATGTTAGATAGGGTCTATTTGTCCTTCCTGTATCTCTAGCCAATTCTTCCAGCTGCTCTGGGTGTGACATAAGGAAGTTATGCAGATTTAGCCATGCTGGCATCAAGCAGGTTCCCAAGAAAAAAAACACACTGCAGCTTTTCCAGCCTGGATTGCTATAAAGGACAGAGATCTTGCCTACATGCTTTCCAAGGGGGACGATCTACAAGCCCAGAGGAGGCAATTTCCTCCAGCATAGACCAAAACTGGGACCCTTGAAACACACCTGAATACATGCAAAGTGCACTTAATTAAGTCAGTATCCCATTGGAAAACACTTAACCTGCTTAAGGGGCTTAACTGCTGTTGCATGAGGAAGAAAATTCTAAAATGAAATATATACTTTGAAGCTGAATCAGCCACACAATTTCGGATTGTTGGGGCAAGCTTTATTTACAACTTGGTGCACACTGTTAAAAAGGTGAGATAAAACATAGGTACCACAGCTAAAGAAGTTCTGAACCTGAGTAAACTCATTTCAAGTCCTCAAAAAGTTTGAGTTTTCTTATATAACAAAGCAGCAGCTAAAAGAATCAGTAATAAATAGGTGTCTTAGCCCATATCTTTGGCTGGTAGAACATGCAGACACATCCATTTTCACCTTTTCTCTTTTTATATGAGCCCTTCCACCTCTGGCTGTTGCAAAAAGAATGTATTCAAGAATCAGAGGAATTCACAGGAGCTGCTGGGAACATAGAGCCCTGTATTTTGCATATGAAATACCCGTGGCAACAGATAGTGTTGGGCAGTCTGTGTAATTGTTGGTGAGTGTTATAAGAAGTTTTGGATCACTGTCAAGTAGTAAAAGCAAGTGAAGGAATAATACTTTTAGAAGCTTTGTCCCTTTTCAATGCTGAGGAGTGAGTCAGTGTAGCCTGGCTGCCTGTGAAAGTCACATTCCTGGTTATATTGCTGGGTGAAGAAGAGATTCCTGATGTTGTTGCCGAGTTTGGTGAGACCCAAAGCCAGCGTGAAACCTCGGCCACAAACCAGGTCTGCCTCCAGACTCTGCCTCCTTTCCCTACACACATCTCTGATGTCTCAAATTGCATTTTCCTGCATGAGGCAAAAACAAAACCTCTCTATGTGCCACCTTTTAGTGAGACATTGCTTAGTGAAGCAGAGATTACTTGGCCATAATAAAAAGTCAATTTGCAATAATATTCAGATAAAGATTGAGTTCAACACTTTTTATTCAGTATTTTTATTGATTCGAAGGACCTGAAAGTCTGTTCCTTAGTTTGTAAATTGTGAGAGGGTCTATGAGCTTTGAAAATCACTCTGAGGAATTCAATCTGATCTTGAGTAGGAAATTAACCTAGGAAAAGGATTAAGAAAGCAAATTAACAGTCTAAAAAGAAATTAATCTGGAAGGAATAATCAATTGTACAAATACAGTATAAAATATCTGGGGGTTATAGCTGGTCACGAGTTACATGTAAACCAAGAGTGATACAGACAATTTATGTCTGGATGCAGGAATACAGCAGTTATGTCTAACACATCTGAAGTCATCCCTCTGCTTCTTCACACACAGGTTTTACATGTAATATACCTATTTGATCATTTTGTGGGCATCAGATTCCAAGAAAACTGAGGGTCTATAACAGCAAATGCAGAGGAGAGTGACATTGAGATTGAGAGACTGAAAATCCTGACCTGCAAATACAGAAAAGCCTTGGTGGTTGCTCAGCTGAGAGGACAGCAAAGGGAGGTGTGAGAGACGTCCTCAGCTGTTCCTCAGCTGCTCCTCAGCTGCTCTGAGGAAGAATGGAAGAACCTGCCTCCCATTTCCATTGCAGATGGGACATAAAATTATGCTGTCAATTGCAGGAAAAGGTCATTATCTCCAGCTTCAGGAAACAAAACATCCAGGCAGCAGGAACAGCTGAGCCCCAGGGCATCAATATCACACCTACACCTCTGGAGAGATTGAAGAAGAGATTAGACAAACATCCATCTTGAATAACTCAAACCAGCCTTGGGGCATGGCCGTGGAACAGATATCTTTTCCTGTTCTCTGGTTTCCTGTTTGCCAATTGACTTTTTAAGTGAAGCACCTCCATCAGAGGATTATTTTACTCTTCTGTTGTGTGAATGGGTTGCTGATGCTCAAATTCACTTGCCTTCATTTTCTTCAGGCTCACTTGACATTGGACATTGCAGAGAGCCCCAGAGCAGGGTTTTCTGGCTGTCTGACCACTGTGAGCACCTCCCTTGTTTTGTCCCTGAGTTATCACAGCTCAGCTGGAACCAGCCTTGGCTGGTTATGTGCTTGAGCCCCAAACATCCTCCCCAACTCTGCTTACTGATAAAGAATCTGAAAACTTTGGGGAAAATACACTTTTGAAAAGATCACACACTTCTCAACCCTTTGGTGTTGAAGGTCTACATGGAAGCAGAATGCTTAATTACACTTATATTAATTTCTAATTCATGAGCCCTTATTCCCCTCACTAAATACCCTCACATAATTCAACTCCTACTCTCAGTTCTTGTGAATTTAGTAACTGGGAGTGCCACAGTTGGAAATCAGGTTTGCTTGCCAGTTGCAGGGAAATCAGTGTGAAATCAGCAGCTTGAAGCCCTGTGGTTTGTGTTCCTGCAATGGATTGTTTCCTCTGTGCTGGGCGTTCAGATGCAAGACCACAGAAGTCAATTTAGATAAGAAGGAACTTTGCAGGGGTTGTGATAAAAGGTTCCAGAAACCAGGGCTGGGGAGACAAGAACATAGTCAGAAGAAGGAGGGGGCAGGGGGAATTTCCTGTCTGACACACACAAAACAAAATAGCACAAAAACATGAAACCCACAAAACCATACGTCTTACCCCAAAGCTGATAATCGTTTTTCCTGCTCTTTGAGCAGCAGGAGGAGGCACAAACACATGTGGAAGGATGGCAAACCATCACCCTGTCCAAAGGCACTGCTGTTAACAGAATGACACCTGTCCACTTCAGCAGCAGTGGTGGTTTTAAGGACTTTATTGCAATTGCTGGGTAGGAAAACTTCTGTTCCATCCATCAGTCTGGGTGGATAAGGGCCCACATCCTCAGCTGCTGTCCAAAACCATGATTGTCTATACAGATATGCTTCCCCAAAACAAAGCTTAGCTGCCTGCCAGCAAAGTTCCTTCACTCTAATTTTGGACAGGAGATAGGAGAAACATTCCCAACAATGTTGCTGTGGCACTTGGATCAAAATCAATGTTATCAGGGGGAGTGAAACAAGGAGTTAAACAGGGTTTTTCTCCCTGGCATTTCTTCTTTCTCCTTATCTCTCTGACTCACAGCCTGAAAAAGTTGTAGTTAGAATATCTTCAGGTTTGGTAAGGTTTGGGATTTTTTAAAGAAAAAGATAGACAGGGGGAAAAAGCTCCAAACCACCAGCTTGGAAAGCACAGCAAACCTTCTGCTTTCAGATTTTCTTCAGAAAAAAATGGTTTGCAGGAAACCACTTTACTCATTCAGAAAAGTAGGCAGCAGCTCATGGCCAAACTACAGCATTTCTCATGGCCAAAGCAGCTACCAAGGACGACCTCTTTTTTATTATTTTTTTCCCCAAGGATTTCAAGGCTTTGAGGTTCTCCTTATATCACTTTTGATATAATCACTGTTATTTCACTTCTCTGGCAATAGCACCTAGCAACCTCAATCATTCTGGCAGATGTTATGCAAACATACAGGTCCATTTTCACTGTTCTGCAATTCAGTCCCTGAGCTCTCCTATTACTGTTGGGACTTATTTGCATAGCTGGTGAGTGTTACTGCACTACCTGCCTTTCAAACACCCTTGTCTCAGCCAGAAGCAAGCCAAGACTTGGTGGAATCTCTTTCTTCAAACTGTCCTATTCCCTGAGAGAATGTTTTCTTCCAGTTTGTTTGGGGTTTTTGTTGTTGGGTTGGGTTTTTTGTTTGTTTGTTTGTTGTTTTGTTTTGTTTTTTTCTTTTCCTTGCCTCTGGGCTGCCCCTTTCAAAACTGGAGGCACAGAGGCAGAGAGATGAGGAGAGCTCAGTTCTTTCTGAGCACTTGCCCATCAGTGTGTCGTTTATATTCCCCTCGCTTTTAGAAACTGTTCTCAGGGCTTTGTTTGCTTTTCAGCTGCTGCCAAACATTGTCCAGATGGTCTTAATGTCACATCACTGTAGGTCTTTTATTTTCTAGTCTGTGCCCTGTTTTGTCCTTCCTTCCAAGCCAATGTCTCTAAGACTATTTTTGGCCCCTTACTTCACTTCCCCTCCCTTCTGTCCATCAAGCTGGGTGAGTCACACTCATCTGTCCAGGAAACCTCATCTATTACCCCAATTGTTCTGGATTGAAAGGAGGAGAAGAACAGTCATCTCCAGATGACATTGCTTATGCCACCCCAAAGCCGCTCACCAAGGCTTTAGGTACTAAATACCAGCAGTTACTCCACAGACACACAAAAGGCTGCCCTAGCAGCACTGACTGAACCTTCAGGACTGTGCTTTGGAGAGGGAGCATCCTGCCAGGAGCCTGCAGTTATCACATGCCAGCATGTTTTTTAACAGTACCAGGAGATCCAATTCTCACCTACACACACATGCAGAAGGAACCCACGTGTGCCAGCAGAGATGTCCAAGCACAAACATTGGGCTGAGATTCAGCTCCTCGTGCAGGGTGGGTAAAGGAAGATGCACACAATCCTTGGGTCTTAAATTCAGACAAATGGATGCTTTTCCTCAGCATTTTAATCACCAACATGATCATTAGAAACCTTCATTTCTCTCCCGAGTTTTTCTCTTGTATTGTAAGTTACTATCTACCCTAAGTTTAACTCCATCACAATGAACATTTCTCCATTCCTTCAGTCCAATTCTCAGGGAAGAAAGCTTTTCTGACTTCAGCCATTTCCTTTCAAATTCTGAGGACATTTTTTTCCAAGGCTATTGGTTTCATCATTGTCTTTAGTTTTGATGCTTTCCCACCTGCTCAGTTTTAAAATCGAATCCTGGCCAAGCACTGCACTCCTCCAGAACAAGCAGCTCTTTCTCTGTACTGTAACCATCAATATCAGCAAACATGAAGGAAAAGAAATTATCTAAGCCTCAGGGAACAGCTACTCCTGCCCTTCAGAGGCAGAGCACAGAAGACATTTGGATTTTGGAAACAAGGCTGTTCAGGGTGACAGTGTAAAGATGTAGACCCCTTTGCAACCCCTTTAGGTTAACACCACTCATTCATCAAAGGAGTGGGAAGTATTTCTGATTTTAAAAAGAAGAATTAAAAAAAGCTTAACCTCACCTGTGTCATAACAAGATAAAGCAATCAAAGGAGCTGAAAACTTCATAAATAAAGGACTTGGTTGACAGCATCTCAGGAGTCTCCACGATGTGTTCAATCCATTAGAATTTGTGAGACATGGAGCCAAATTCTCACAGTGCTTACCTACCAATGCAGGTGAAATCCCTTCTAATGCCAGAGAAATAACTCTGGAACCACACACTGGCAGTTTCTAGGAGCTGAACCTGGTGTTTTTTCTCCCATCCAGGTCTGGGGTTATGAAAGCACTGCAGAATTTTCCGTGGGGGGCCTTTGTGCACTTACCAACCTGTGCAGCAAGAAGTGTGGCAACCAGCAAGTTAACAAGGTTGCAAGGTGCTGAGGGTCATAAGGTCAGTCTGCATAGAAATAAATTTTGAGAAGAAAGGAGATTTTCTTTCTCCGTGATAAATAATCTAGTTCATAGAAACTCCAGGTCGACCTATTTTTTTTTTTTTTTTCTAAAATCACACAATTCCAAAAAAAT
>VWYO01013873.1:105774-122051 GCA_013400275.1 Rhadina sibilatrix | reverse complement strand
TTCTTCCACACTGAGAAAGTAAGTGTGAAACTCTCAAAAATCACCCTGCCTGCCCACCATCAGGAAGATCTGGGTGGGATGTAGCAGCAATGTTGTCAGAATCCACTGAAGACTATATTTAAAGCAGAGATGTGTTTTACAAGATTTTAATTAAAGGAAATGCAAAAATATATATAAAAATTTATTTTTTAGAAATCTATCCAAGCCCACCTTCATTTCTCACCAGGTTATAAGGACAGAGGCTTGAGACTGCAGCAACCAACATACTCAGGCACAAAATTCTGGGTTTGGATTTTTCACTGTAACTTTCTGTAACTTTCATTTCTAGAAGACAGAGTCAATGATCCTGAAAATTTTGGTAAAATCCTTAAATTCTGCAAATTGTACTGTGTTGTTCTCTTGGGCACATTATTTGGGATCCTGGATCCAACCAGGATCCAGGATTCTATGGCAGGGTTGCAGATGGCCTGTCCTGCAGCAAGGATCAATATTAGTGCAAGAGAGGAGAGGCACTTAGAGACAGGAGAGTGTACAGAAACAACAAAGACATTGGCCAACACAGGTCAGCCAGTACTCTTGGGTCAGCAGCAGCAACCTGCCAGGGTTTTATATGCATGGATTGGTAGAAAAAGCTGATTTTTGAGGTGTTACACACACACTGAATAGGCAAAGCTGGAGCGTGGCCTGAACAGACAAATCTGGTGAGGAACCCAAATCAGAAATTCCTATGAAGAGTTTCCCCCCCACCTCCACACCCCCATTATTACGGTTGTTATTGTAATTATTGTGGTTGTTGTTATTATTTCAGCAGTTCTGATGTTTACATTTAATCTCCATCTGCCAGACAGCTGCTGCAGAGCAGGGATCCTCTGCGTACGCACAACTTTGGTGACCCGAGTAATTACAGAAGTACTTCATAGCTTTTCCCTTCCCTAGACACTGTGGAGATGACATCCCTGAGACAGCAGGATACGGGTTTGGTCCGTGACTGTGGATCATCACTAAATTGTTTTCTGAGCTCCTGTCACCACCCTGTAAAGATTAATGTGAGCGGAATGAAAAGCAGAGATTTCCTCTCAGACCCTTCCACTCCTGCTGCTCACAAAGGAGGATGAGCACACCCCACGTGTTCTTGGCACTTGAGGCAGAGCACGGGAGCCTGGCAGGTGAAGAAGAAGAGGCAGGTCATGGCACACTGAGGCACGGAGGGTGGGAGCCTGCACTTCTCCAGACACTTCTGAGAGCGGAGTTGAGCCTTGGTCAGGGACAGCTCTTTGTCAAGAAATACACATTTTTTTTTCCTGCCATGCTGCCTGGAAGGAGGACACCTTGCATTGTCCTGCCACGTGCTGAATCTCTTTGGGCCAAGCAGCACTCAACCCCAGGAGGCAGAGCTGGGGCAGAGGTGAGCTCACCCTGCTCCGCGCACAGGCTCTCAGCCCTGCCACGTGAGGCCACTCAGCTGAGCAGCAGCTCCAGTGGTCAGCCACGCTTTTGAAATCATGTGTGTACTGAGCTCCAGGAGGCCCCTCAGGCTTTTTTGCTCTCCAGACAGTAGCAGCAATAACTCTCAGAGCTTCACAAATTTATGAGGTGCAGTTCACGTCACTGCAACCATGGTTAGAAGCATTAAGGAGCTAGATCCAGCTACCTATTTATAGAGGGACATGGCAGCACCTTCCAAATCACTGAAAATGCTCCAGGCTGGCTTGTTTTGTCACTGGAACCAAAGGACAGGATTTCAAAGAACCTGGTCATGTAAATACCCGACAGGGCAGCAAAGAACAGTGGCCAGAGCCTCTGGTCAGATTTTGGGGGGGCACAAAGGGAAGTAAATCCGTCAGTCAGTGGAGGGGTGGTGATCTGTGCCAGTGAGAGAGCTGTTGCCTTGGGGAAACTTCACAAACATTTTAGTCACACATTCCAGGTCATCAGGAGATTTCTCTTGCGGACATTGCAAAATGCTTGTGTATGCAGGTGTGAAGCTAGAAAGATTTCCTTCTTTCTTTCTTTATTTTTCCTCTGCAACTTGGTTGGCATAGCTTCATCCAAGCTCCTAGTGGACTGTGTGACAGCTACCCAAACACCAGGTCTTCACACACCTCTAGCTGATGTTCTAGTTCCCTCTTTCTATGTTCACGGTCCCCACCAAGCTTGTCCTTGCAGGGTCTTCACCTTTCCCACTTCCCCAAGCCCAGTGCATCCCAATAGCTTTTGTGTCTTGCACCAGCTACCAGGCCACAACTCTGTCAGGCAGTACTTATCCTGGAACCAAAATTTAGTGCCACAGCTGCCTCCATAAGGGATCAGCATCTTTGCAGTCACTGCCATAAGTTGGGAAATACTCAGGAGGTGACCTTCCATTGTGTTATTTCCCCTTCTTTGTGAAAAAAAAAATATTTTTAATAGTACTCAGGGTCTTATTATTTTTTCAATCTTTCTGGAGGTAATTTGGGAGTGTTCATAATCTTCTTTTTCTGCAGCAGCATGAAGTGCTAGAGGAAAAAAGGGTTAACCAGTGTGGGTGAGGAAGGAGAAGCTGACAAAACTTCTGAGGTTTTTTGCAGTCCCCTTGACAGAGAGGAACAAGCCACAGATGTGCAGTTGAGCAAAATAGGTGCTTTTATAAGAAAGGGAGCATTACAGCTCTGGGCATCATGTGAGCCTCAACCTTTTCTGAACTAAGGTTTAGGAAAACCTGTAACAAGACTTTGTGTAACAAGAAAGAATATTGAACCAGTACAAGTCCACTGACAGTTGAAAACTCTTTTTTTGCCATGGTTATGTCTTTGGAAAGGCACAGAGAGAGGAAAATACTCCAGTTTTCAGGCAGCAGCTGGTGGTAGGATACAACAGGGAAACAAGACAGCTACTGTGGGATGCATGCAAGTCTAAAAGGCATTATGCAGTTCTCTATCATAAGGGTGTTTTTCATCAGGATAGTGTGAAGTGCATGCCCTTCTTTAGGATCCACAGTTAGTGAGACTCCCTGGTATGTCTTCTGGGCTTCAGAAGGTGAGAAACAGAGCCTGGTGAGGTCATGGAAAAACACCAGGGAAATGTTTCCTGACATGCTCTGCCTCTCCTCAGCCTGTGCTGTTTCTGTAATCCTGACCTCATCCTTTTCTCCAGTGTCCAGCCTGGATCCAGGGACGGTAACTGAAGCTTCTCATCTCAGTTGCCTGCCTCTTTACCAAGCTTCAGAGTAGCTATCAGTAAAGGCATTGACTCCCTGACACTTCTATTGCTTGGCTGAGATGCTACCAATCTTTAAAGCCCCCTTCCCTCTCCATCTCTGCTCCAGTTCCACAGGGATGAGATAACTCAGCTTTAATTCCTCATGGTCACTGTGCCCCCATTTGACACCCCAGCCTTCAGCACTAGGTTTAAGATAAACTGGAGAGCATGGATTCCTGCTTCAGTGTCTGTTCAATTAAGTGCCCAGATGTTGAAGTATCAGGTGTCCTCTGGGCTGGTAGGGTGGGTTTGTGGGACTTGGTGGAACAGGAATGCTGCAGTTCCAATCAAAACTAAAACCTTCCCTCTCAAATCGAGTTATTAGCAGCACATTTCCCTAAACAAAGGCTGTCCCTGTCAGGACTTAGAGCAAGTGGCACCCACTGTTTTGATTTAGCCAGGAGATTCCAGCCACAGTGACACAGCTCCTGTATGGCAGGTTTTGCATCCATGGAATCAGCACCTCTCAGCAGAAAACCTCACCTGTGGCAAGTTTCCATCCATCATTTCTTCGGAAACAGAGCCTGAGGCAAATCACGCTGCCACATCAACACTGAATCATGCCTCAGATGCAGATAGAAGCCTACAGGCTTCCCAGAACAAGCTTTTTTTCACCACACCCTTAATTCAAAAAACCCCTTTTTCCACTTCCAGTTCTTCTCAGGGCAATGAGCATTGTTAGAACTGCTTACATTGCTGCTCTCTGCCAAATTAACATTATCACCCTCACGACCGCAGGAGCTTCTAGGTGATGCTAGCTACTCACAGGCAGCAATTTCAGAAGCATTAAAAGCAAACAGGACACATGAACACATTTAACTATCACTCTGCTTCAACAAGCAAGAATCCTAAATTCTAACCTTGGTTGAAAAGCCAGAATACCAGATGCCTCCAAGTTTCAGGAAAGCAACTTGCTGTGAACACATATTTTGTTGCTCTTTGCTCTTTCAGGTATCTTTCCACAGCCACTGTTGTGTCAGACAGTAGGTAGCAAGAACTAAAAATCATTTAAAATATCAGCCCACGTTGTGAACCAGGCTTACACGGGACATTTCACAGTCCTTTTTGCCCACCTTGAGCCTCCTGTGGGATTCACTGTGCCCACATTCCTGTTCCCTGTAGGAGTAGGGCGGCGTTGTCACAGCTGACTGAAACAGGAGTCATTCCGTGGTGCAGAAAACTGAGGACGATTCGTCTGAACCTTACCCCCAAGCCTGACCTTTAAGACTGCTTTCCCTCTCCCAGCTGTGTGTGCCAAGTCTCGATATATCATCATCAGTGGGAAATATGTAACTGCACTGGAGGAGGAAAATAACTGGGAGACATGTGAGTAACTGAGACAATGCAGAACTGCCAGATCTGTGACAGCTGCTGGGGGCAGTGCTACGGTCTGACGTTATGCACATCCAGGTAAATTATCATCTTGATATGTATTTTCCTGTGGGGACAGGAACTAGCACAAACATACAAGGGGGTTTTCATTATTATCACATTCTGAAGGAAGTATTGGAAGCTCCATTTCACCAGTGTCTGTTTTCTGGATGGGAGAGAAGACTGGTGGCATCCCTCCCAAACACCCTAAAGTGGGTTAAATGAAGGCAGTCCTTGAAAAATGCTAAATCTACAACTTCTTATCCCGCCAGATCATATTTTAAATTAGCTTTCCCAAAGTTTTCTGAAAGCTCTCAACAAAAATAACAGCAGTGTAAACATTGTAAACAAAGTGTCTTTTCCATGCTGAACAGCTTAATAAAGAAGGGAAGTGAGAAAAAAGAGGCAGAATCAGAAAAGCAGTGGAGTATCAAGGCTGTCTGTCCCTGTCTCTGTGGGGACAACTCCTCACTCCTGGTGTAAGTGCCTTGTAGCTTTGGCAAATCTTCTGGCTCAAGCCTTGAACTTTGTCAGGCAGGTTCTTGGCTGATCTCAGCCCACGGTGCTCTGTTAGGTCTCCATCACCCTGTAGGAAAAAGCACTTTCCCTGCTTTTTGTCTGAGTCCCTGCAGCTCCCTGTAGCCCCTAGCCTCTGGTGAAGTGCACGGTGCTGCCTGAGGCACTGAGCTTCCCCAGGCTTGTGAAAACCAGCCTCTCAACATCCTACAGCCTGCTCAGACAGCTTTGGCCAAGCTTCGTCACAGAGATAGGATGAAATATACCATCTTGTGGTGGAAATATTAATTAGTTACTATTTCTGAAGTGTATTAGATGTTTTGGTGTCTCTGTCTCTTCTTATCTGCAATATGGGCTTTCTGGCCCTTCTCTCTACCCAACCAATATTTTATATAAACCTGGAGTGCAAAGCCTGCGCTGACATTACAGGATGAGCCAAGTGACTATCATTCAAATATTTATTTCATGAGAAGTAAGAACATTTTGCACTTTTCTCCAGAACTCTTTCAAAATCAGCTCATTTCTGCTTGTTGGAAGAGAGCCCATTGTTCATTTGACACTAAAGATAGAGCTTTGCTGTTTTCTTTTAAGTCAGCATTTGGAGGGTGGACAGCAGAGAGGGAGTTAAGCTTTATTATGCTGCCTTGTCAAAAGGATACAACATTATGCAAAAGGAATGAAGTGGAACTGAAAAAATTTGCCTTCTTTTCCACACTCTCTCTCTCACTGGCATACAGTTTTCAAATTATATTCCTCCTTTGCTTTGTCTGGTAGATTGGATTTCAGATGAGTGTGTCAATTAAATGGCAAGAGCACCTACCTTGCTGCCTCAGGAAGCAGTTTCCTCCTGCCCACAAAATTTCTAAATTAATGGGGCAGAAGGGTGGTGCTGTTTGTCTGGTTTTAAATCTCCCTTAAATAACCATTTGAACAACTTAGTGCCGGAGCCTGCAGCCTGGAATGAACAACATCCCCAAGAGTGAAGGCAGGCAGAGTGTCACACCCACAGAGGGACAGAGGGGCACAGAGGCACAAAGTGATCTGCCCGAGGTGACACCGAGTGTAGGAGCAGGCACCAGGGCTCACAGCTTCCCTGGCTTCAGATTGGAGGCAGACAGAGAGGGACTGCGTGGTCTACCAAGAGAAAAGAGGACAGATGGTTGTTTTCCTCTGTGGCTTTGCAGGATAAACCAGGAAACACTGAGTGATGCCCCTCCTGATTTGTATTTCTAACAACGTGTCCCTACATCCCAGCTGCTCACAGAACGCTGTGCAGTGAAGTGCTGGAGCACAAATCTCATCAGGAGCAGCTGAGGGAGCTGGGAAAGGGGCTCAGCCTGGAGAAAAGGAGGCTCAGGAGGGACCTTGTGGCTCTGCACAGCTCCCTGACAGGAGGGGACAGCCGGGGGGGTTGGGCTCTGCTCCCAGGGAACAGGAGAAGAGGCAACAGCCCCGGGCTGTGCCAGGGGAGGTTTAGTTTAGATTTTAGGAAGAATTTCTTCATTGAAAGAGCTATTAACAATTGGAACAGGCTGTTCAGGGGAGTAACAGAGTCATCATCCTTGGAGGGATATAAAGAACATGCAGATGTGGCACCTTAGGACATGGCTTGGCAGCATTGGTTAATGGTTGAACTTGATGATAGTGAAGGGTGTTTTTCAGCCTAAACAGTTGTGTGATAGCCAATAAAGTGTTTCTTCATGTGTTTATCATCCTTGAAAGTGGAACCCCTCATAGCTGGATGCAGCTTGCATGGTGCACAGTGAGGGACTCCAGACAGACTCCCAGGGAAATCCAGAGTTGGGCGTGATTAACTTCCTTGCACCTCTGAGGAGTAGTACTAGGAAACTGCTAACATTGTAAATTGTCTCAAACATGCACTTACTGAAGCCCTTAAAGAGCAATTACTATATGTTAACTGAACACCCATCAACTGTAAAAACAGCAGTTATGTGGGTTTAATAAGTATATAAAGGAGAAAATCTCACCACCCTGCAATTAGTTCTAAATCTCATAAAAAGTGTAACCTGTACACTTATTGCTTATTAATACATGAAACATGTACAGCATGTTAAAACATTTAATTAGCACATATATAACAGGCTAAAAGTTAAGTAACAAATCATCACTAGAACACTGTTTAGCTCTTCATTAGCCATGTGAAACCACCCCTCAGCATGCAGGGCTGGTATTGTCCTGGGAATTAGGTGATTTCAGCTGCTGTTCAGTGATTTTAGATTGGGGACAATGATACACTGCCCATTTTCCCTGATTCTGGAATCACCTCGCAGCACAGGATATTCCTGAGAGAGCCAGAAGGCGGGGGAGGGCTAGCAAGAGGACATGCTCCTGAGCAAGGTCTACAGCCCTCACCTCCATGAGGCTGTGATTAGAAATCTGGCCAAAAAAATGAAGTGTGAACAGCAATTTGCACTGTGCCGACCTCCATCAGCACATCAGGACAGGGAAAAGGGTCCTGCATGAAGGTCCTTGTGATGGAAGAGGAGATCAGTGGTGGATGACATCAGCAGGAGGGTTTGTGGCAGAGGCCACAAAAGGGGAGCCGAAACTGGAGGGCTGGAGGCCCCCAGCACCACCAGAAGGGAAATGAGGGGCTGGATATGGGAGTTGGAAGAAGTAGGAAAAAAGGGGTGAGGGCTGGCAGAGCAGGGTGTAGGGGTGCAACTTGGACCTGCAGCCAGGATGGATTCTCACTAGGGATCCCAGAGGAAGGAAAATAGTATCTGATTTGTGCCTCTGGGAACGTCACCCAATCACACAGTCTGTCGACAGAAGGAAACCACAACGTGGAATTACCCTTTGTTTAGTCTGACTCAGCTGCCAGCGTGCACACACACCACATGAAAGGCAAAACCTGAACATGTTCCCAGAACACCTTCCTGAAGAAGCCATCTGCTTCTGCCCAAGCTAATGTTACCATCCTCCCCACCACAACGAGCTTTGGAGGCATAAACTCCATTTTCCAAGGAAGATAACAACCTCATCTCAGCTCCAAGCCTGCCAAGTGCAGTTCAGGGACTTGTAGGGTTTATCTGCTTGCACAAGGAGGTGGTGAGGAAGGGATACCCAAACAGCCCCCTGATTCCATGGGGCAGGTCTGGAAGTGGTTGGTCAAACTGAAAGTCCAACAAGAGAGGGTCTTCTCCTGGCCCCAGACACCCAGATGGATGGTTGCTTCTGCCCAGAGCGGGTAGGAAAGCCTCTCTTTCCTCAGAAGTGTTTTTGAACACTTTTGTCTGCAAGGAGATGTGGAAATTTGTTCCCCCTCAGAAAAACGATGTTGTCTCACTAAATTTGCTTAATTTTTTTGACAATATTTGATGGCATTTTACTCGTTACTCATCTAGATAGTAAATCCTAAAATATGGTACCCCACCAGATTAAAAGATTAAAAAGAAAAAAAATGATAAAAAATAAAAATAATAATTAAAAAATTGTGTGCCTTTCATGCAGAAACATTTAACTTGGAGAAAATATTTAACTTAAATCCTTTCCACTTCTGAATGTCTTCAGGCTAAGGCCACAGACAAGGACCCAACTCACCAGAATTTATTTTTGGATTATGATAGAATTCCTCAAAACAACATTCCCTCTTCACCTTATACCAGTTCTTCATCTGGCAAAAAGGGATGTTAAAACCCCTTTTCTGCCTCAACAGTAAGACACAACTTGTTTGTGCATTATACTGTAAGATTTTTGGGAAAGGTTTCTGCTCTCTTCCTACTACAGGAAACATTACAAAAATATTTGTGTAACGTGATATTTTTTATGCTATTGTCATACAAAATAGATTATTGTCTTTTTCCATTTTTCTCATTCCATCTTCTAATTATTCTCTTTGAAAGAGTGTTAGTGGCAAAGGATTAAATACTAACAGACTTTTACTCAAATTCTATCTACTGTTGGTGAAAAGAAACGTTAGATTCAAAATAACTGAAATACTTCATGAACAACAAAGGCCTCTCTGGTGCAACTGATCCTCCACGAAGTGACTGTGAAATGGTGATAGGAGATATTTATACATAGTTTTAAGCCTTTGTCTGTCACTGGACTATAAACAGGAATTAAAGTTTAGGGATTTTGAATGCAAGTTTGTACAACTCTTCCTGCTTTCAGAGACCTCAAGTTAAATATTATACGCTTAGTGAGTGTTACTCCTGACAAAGTAAAGTTAATCAAGAGGGGACTATCACTACCTTTAAAAGAAAGACATCCCAGTCTGGAACTGGAAACAACCTGGGCTAACCAAAGCTGTGCTGGAAACCTGCTATTGGAGATGCAAACAAGATTCCCCACTGCTCAGAGTCAGCTGAAGACAATCTGGAAAACTTGTTGCAGAGCAAAGCAGTCTAGCAATGAAACAGCTGTTTGTTTAGGTTGTTTAGGAACCATCAATTTAGATTTTCAAATTAGATATGGATCTGAGCCACAAAGTTTTTATCAGGATTCAGAGATGCTACAGGTGAGTCTTCAGTCTGACCTTCCATGGAACTGGGGCAGTATTCACATCCTGATGTCTCCAAAGTTCTTGCTCAGTTTGGATCTGAGAGGATTCAACTCACACCCAGCTCAAGCTCCAAAAGCTCAGATATCTCAGTACCTCAGTTCATCCACTGCTTTGAGGTTCATGTGGAAAAGCATCATGTCAACATGGGCAGGAGCTACAGATAACCCCAAAGACAGAAATAAACTAGGAAGCAAGCTTATACCATCACTCTCTGCTTTTGTTTTCCCTTTTTCGTCATTATTTTTCAGATGAGACATTTAAAAAAAAAATAAAAAAAAAAGAAGGAAAAACCAGAAGTATTATGGCAAGGTTTGAGATGCTTTAGCTTGATAAAAAGGCAAATCACCTTTGTGTGCATAAGAACCAGCCACAGAATGGAGTTCCTGATATTTGCAGAAAACATGACTGAACAGAGAATTAGTGAATTCTCACAAAGCAGAAATTCACCTGAATACTGGAGAACAGCCCAGCTGCATTGCACCCTTGATATTTAATCTACAGCATTTGCTGGTGTTTGTTTCAGGATGGGAGCTCTCTGAAATTTAATCTGGACATTTTAACTGAGAAATCTTTGAAACTTGTCTTGTTCAAGGTTCCAATTTTGCATTAAAAATGAAGTGATCCCCTCTTCCCTAAGCAGTTTAACCACCTGTTAGCACAGCACTTTTCCATGCTGCCTGGTGAAGGTACATGATCCTGTTTCTATTTGAATTCATAGTGTATAATCACAAATTTTGCTCTCAAGGATGACACTGAGGAGAAGATTTACCTTTTTTCTTTCCTTTTTTTTTTTTTTTTCTTTTTTTTTCCCCACAGGCAAAAAATTCTGTCCATCTAAGCCTCTCCCAGAATGTAGAGTGTCCCCAGGAACAGGTGACTGACTCAGCGACAGCACCCATTTAGGTGGGGGGAAAAAATATCTTCTTGTCAACTTCCCAATTAAATTACATGGAAAGAAATCTAGATTACAGCACCCTGCAGAATGAGGTCCTAATTGCTAAACATGAACTTTCAAATGGATTAAATAACAACATGCATTTAATCTGATGGTAAGAATATAATTATACTCTTGTTGCTGCTGTTCATTGAGCCATTTACATGGGCTATGATATCAGCATCTGATCACCTGTCCTTCCTGCTTTTGGTCAACAGCACAGAAGCACAACCAGCTCCTCAGGGAGGGATCAGTCATATTTAAAGCTATTGGTTCCCAAAAATCTTTTTTTCTGGCACTGAGCTGAAGAAACACAAGTGCTGTTTGCAGCACCTCAACCAACAACCATAATAATGTCTCCCTAAACAGCCCAGCTCCTACCAGACGTACCCTGGCCAGCATTTGACATCTGCCTTCCAGAGCAATGCCATGAGGGAAGGTGGAAGAAGAGCTTACAGGAGCAGCTGAGGAACAGAGGGAGCAAAAATCATTTTCTAACCTGTTTTCCAGGAGGATATTTCTGTAGTATTAGCAAGAAATACTCAGCAGCTGCAGCAAAACATCTCAAAGGCCTCATGCCTTTCTGCAGACAGCATGTTTTGAGGGCTGGGTATTTGTCTATGAGAAACCAAACCATTTCCACTACTGAATGGCTGTTTTTAGTCAGATCACTTGGTTTCAACAATCACATGCCTGAAGTCCTGAAGAGCCCAAGCAGAGGAAACCATGCTTCTTTTCTGGCAAAAACACAGCAAAGACCTAGTGCTTTACAGACCTTGCCTGCAAATTATCTGTTTGTTCTTACAGACCAAAACTACCTGCAACAGTTTAAAATTCCTTTAACTGCAGCATCTCTACTAGAAGCCTGCAGTGACTTTGGTCTAAATGATTCCATGAAGACTTGAAGCAATATTTGGCACAGTAGCTAAATATGGTTTTCTTCAGTTGCAGAGAAAACTTTGAATTTCAGTCCAACATTTTCAGCATGAGCTAAATTAATTTGAGGCATTGCTGGTGAATACCCACCTCTCTTTAAATGCTGCTGAGAGCACAACAGAACAGCTGCAGGGAGACACATTTCACATAGATTTGGAAGTCATGCATGTACAGTTGGCTAGACTGGGCTAAGCTCTTCATTAATAGAAGCGTAAACTCTACAGAGAATTCAAGAATCAAGCTGAAGCATATTTGCTGTTACACCGAATATTCAAAGAGAAAAATAGTTTGAGAAGGAAAGCATGCCTCTTCTCATTCCAGCACCTGACTTAATTTTTTTCCCTAAGCATCCTAGCTGAAATTAATCAATTGGAATTCTTGAGGGATTATTTTATGAAAAATTAATTTTATGAACAATGTCATAGTAACAGAGCTAGCACAACTAATTTTTAGGAAGCATTTCTTTTTAGGATACTGAAATAGCAAAAAAATTTAACACAAAAATACTCTACCTCTCAGTTCTCATCAGAAAAAACAGGTGTTCAGTCAAATCTAAAATTGAATTAGTAGCAAAAGTACTGTAACTTACCAGAACACAAAATGAATGTGAAAGAGGTAGGACTTCTACTTCTGTGGATAAGGCTTTTGTCAGAATAGATTAAGGTGAGATTTTTATTAGGGACAGATTATTCCCTTCCTGCTCAGCCTGAGATTTTCTTTTTTCTCCTTCAGGAGTCAAGACATTAAATGAGAGGGGGAACACACCTGATCTGATCAATTTCCACATTCTGCTGGAACAAAACAGATCTCAAATGCAGCAAAAGGAAAGTCAATAGTGCTACCTGAGTCTTAGCAGCACGCTCTGTCTGTTGCTACACAATACAGTGCATTGCACGAGAATTTATTTTATTTTGCTTATTTTTTGAGCCTTTTTTCTCACTTTTTTTTTGTGAGCTGACAGAACTTTGCTTTGGCTTCCTCCAGCTGTAAAAAGCAAGAACAGAGGCTCAACCATGAGACCAAAGCAAACCCAAAATCTCCCCACACTGACACCATTTTGGGTGTTTCACTTGATTTGCAGCATATTGTGTGAGTGCCAGTAGGATCCAAGCTGGAATTAATTAAATCTGAAATACAGAGATCGATATTTTCTCCTCTGTGATGGTAATTTTCTACATGTTAAGGGCTCTTGTGTGCTGTCCCCTGGCAGTGATCCCTATAAGCCTAAAGAGAAAATCCACTTTGATTCTGCTAAGAAATTACTGTCTTTAGTTACAGGAGATGTTATTGAGCATACATGTAGATGCCCGTTTATTTGCTCAGACCTTTAGCTCTGCCTTTTAGTCAGAAATGATTAGACACAAGACAGGCAGAAATGCTGCTCAGTCAGCGAGTCAGTGAGCACACCCTCAAAGTAGTTCTCACTTCACCGAAAACATGGGCTTGCAAAAAGAGAAAAGCTGGAGAAGTCAAGGGTTTAGAGAACACCAAAGAAATAGGAACTGGGAAACAGGCTCATGAGGGAGATCTGGAGATCAAGAGTTTTAGCCTCTTGCCAAAAGAAGGATTATTGCTGATACTAGACCAGGCCAGTGGTGTTTGTGATCTCTCTGCTTTGGTGCCAGCTAGCTGGCTCTCACGGTGGAAAAGTCCTGTATTCTCAGAAAAATACTGAAGGAAGACTTCAGGTTGAGGAAGAGAGCAGAAATTTGGGCCAGCTTCCATTGAACTGAACACCAGCAGTTGTGTTGAGGTATTTCCTCCAAGCCTGGAGACTGACTTTTGCTGTGTGGGCTCACAAGAAGTCTTCCAAGATAAACGGACCAGAAGTACCAGCATTTCACATCCACTTCCCAAAGAGTGGATTTTCCTCTGGGAACCCCACAGATCCAGACTGGTATGTGACTCTGCCAAGCTTCAGTGCTGTCCCTGAGTCACAAGACAACCTCAAAGGCTGACCTCCTCTCCAGGGAGGCTGGATGTTTGGAAGGGAGGGAGATATCAGCCTGATACTCCTATTCCCATAGCAACTCCTGCAAAGCCTTTGCTCTGGGGTGGATACAAAGGCAAGAGCTCTGCATGGGGAGCATTCAGCCACTGTACCTCCAGGCTGGAGGAAAATGCCAGCAGTCAAGATAGCAATAATGAGGCAAACATTTACCCAGGCTTCATAAGCAAAGGGAGGACAATAGGCCTGGGAACACAGTGTGTGCAAAATCCCAGTTATCCCACGGCACTCACGCTCCCTGGGAAGCCCAGGGTTCTCAGCTGAAAGAAAGGGACTTGCCTGTCAATAATGTGAGCAAAGGATCATTGTTAGTAACCATTCCCTTTGCTTCTTCCCTCCCACTTCTGTTATTTCAGCTCAGCACAGGGACCTCAACACATGTGTTCCAGGACATGAAGGGAACTTAAGGAAACTTAAGAAACAGGGTAAAATTGTTACTGTAGTGATAGGACAAGGGGGAGGGGGTTCCAATCAAAGAGAATGGGTTGAGATTAGATTTTAGGAAAAAAATTCTTGTGAGGATGGTGAGGCACAGGTTTTCCAGAAAATCTGTGGCTGCCACACCCCTCAAGGCCAGGTTGGACAGGGCTTGGAGCAAACTGGGATAGTGGAAGATGTCCCTGCCCATGGCAGGGGGTTGGAACAAGATGATCCTTAAGGCTCCTTCCAACCAAAATAATTCCATGATTTTATTATCCAGTCACATCCATCCTGATACCTAAACATGGGGAGATCAAATGCTTTGTTTCAAACTCACACAATCCTGACACCAAGGTGGATGGGAAAATGCAACTGCAAGAACCTAGAACTCATCCCAAGGTCTTCCATTATTACATCAGTGACGTGATTCTTATTGATGTATCATTGAGCAAGCCCTTTCCTCTTTTAATTTAGTGCAAGGGCAGGTAGGCTTTGGGCTAGAACACATAATGTGCAAATTTCTTGTAGGTGTCTCTGAATAAAGGTCTCCAGAGATCCCTGAAAAAAGGTCGTCTGACAACCCAAAATGTATCCCCCCTTTCCCTGTAAACCCAGGTTAAGGAAATTAGCATCTTAACAGGGACATTACTCCGCTTTTTGACGACTAGGGAAAAAGGCATGATCATGTAAAGCTATTAGGTGATCAAAGGTTCCATAATGTTTTACAGCATTCCTTTAAGATCCAACTCCAGTACAACCCAAAGGCTGCTTAAACTGGGAACGGGATCTGATTAAAACACAATCAGATTAAAAAAAAAAAACAACCAAAAAAATCCAAACAAACAAACCAAAACCTTCTGATATCTTACCAACGTGCATTTAAAAACCTGTATTTAGCAAAGAAAGATTCCATGACAACACCATGAGCATCACTTCAGGGGTTTGGAGAATGAGGAAATACACCCAGCTCCAGACTTCTGGGTGGATATTTAGCTCCAGCCAAGCAGAGCCTCAGTGCTGGATCCAGCAGGTCATCAGATACTGGGGAATACAATATTGCAACAGCTCATGACAGGGCTTGAGTTGGTAATCCAAATACCAGCCTGTCTCCATCTATTTTGATCTTCCCATGCAGCCTGCAAAACTTCCTCCTATGTTTGGGTTCAGGAGGCAGCAGAGCTTGGCATCCTGCCCCTGACCTCTAATGGATGTTGTCCTGGGGCACACTGGAGGCATTTTTGGGGAATGTTGTACACCCTAGACGTGTGTGACCTGAGGCAAGTCACTCCCCATGACCTACAAATCAAAAATTTCCTGTAAAACACTGGGGGAAAGGGTGCAGGAGGGAAAAAGGAGGACTTTGCTCCCCGCCAGAGCTGCCCCATGCAGAACCAGCCACTTGTAGGAACCCATCTCCAGAGCAAGCAAATATAAAAACCACACAGACAAGCACGCACTCTTAAAAAGTTTTTATTAATTTTCATTGTTTTTTTTTTTTAAAAAAAAACAAACCCGTCAGTGCAACAGTTCAGTATCCCCTTCCTATCCCCCATCAGTAAGCAGTAATTTTAAAATCAGGAAATACCGAGTGCTGAAGCCAATGGGTTAGCATTTTGCTATTATTTCCTTCTGTCAAACTCTGAAAAAGTCCTCTGTATAAATTAAACAATGAAAAAAATGTTATTTTCAATTCTATGTCATTACAGTCAACAGAATCATAATAATGCACCTAAAATGTGTGTCCACAATATATCAGGTATACATTTTTGGGAAAAGAAAAAAAAGGAAAAAAATATGACATTCTAAGCTTGTTAAAAGGATAATGGTCCCATATTTTTTTATTACAGGTTAGCAAAACAAAATCCAATGGATTACAATATTTACATGTTATTTGAAAAATTAAGTAGTGATAAAAGCATGTCACAATCTTTGTTTCTTTTTTTTTTTTTTTTTTTTTTTNTTTTTTTTTTTCTTTTTCCTTTTTGGTAACCATTACAAACACCCAATCCAGGTATGGAACTGTTTAAATATATTTCAAATGAGGCCAATTAAAAAACAAATACAGACACAAAATGTGTATTTGTACTTATCCCTCCAATGTGTTTTTTTCTATGATGTTCCCTCCCTATTTAAAAGAAAATAAAAAAAAAAAAACAAACCTCGTAAGAGCAAGAAAAAAACCCCTTGTAAAAATAAATTATCAGCTTCTCTATTAAATTATTCTGCCCCGCTGGAGCGGGACACCCGTGGCTTTTGATCCTCCCGCTGCCGTCCCGTTCCCAGCCCGCGGGACGGGGCCGAGGGGTCCGGGATGGTAATGGGCCCTG